>JBAMYA010041961.1:0-15012 GCA_037176975.1 Arrhamphus sclerolepis | reverse complement strand
CTCTCTCTCTCTCTCTCTCTCTATCTATCTATCTATCTATCTATCTATCTATCTATCTATCTATCTATCTATCTATCACAAATCTTTCTTATATAATTGCAATTTAAAAAAAAGTGAAAAAAGCTAACTTTGTAGTAAAATATTGAATTTCACAATATCACATTTTTTTGAAAAAAAATTAATTTTTGTCAGAACAAAAATCTTTTATACCATTGAGACTTTTGTACAAATAATACATTATATTTTCAGTAACATCTTCATGTAACATTTTTCCAAGAACCAATATTTTTTTGTTGTATAACCACAAATGTTGCAAAATTGTGACTTTTAACTTAAAATTGCATTATTTATTCAATTTTTCTTGAAAAATATAAACTTTTTGCAATATTTTGACATAAAGTTAAAACAGATGTGAAACTCAAAATTTTTCTACATTTTCCTAAAGTCAGGATTTTTTAAAAATAAAAACAAAGAGTAAAATCACAGTTTTTGACATAAATAAGCAAATTTTTGTTTTAAAATCCTTTGCAAACATTTGTTCATCACTGACTTTCTCCACCTCAGTTATTCTACTTTTTGAAGTCGGCACTGAACCAAACAGTCGCATTGAAGTTCCCTCAGAAATGTTCTAGATATTCTAGTTAAGTTCTCTTTGCTCCCGTGGGCCAGGCTTAATGCAGCGGTGGGCTGCGTTTGGCCCGCGGGCCTTACGTTTGACACGTGCTTTAGTGAGGGTACTGAGGTATTAAGAGTTACTTGTCTTTTAAAATGAGAACTTTCCTCCTGACTGATACGAGAACCAAGAGATCCATTTTTCCAGCAGACCTGCGAGCTGGAGACCCCAACACGAACCCCGTCATCCATCAGTGACCATTATTGGATTTTACACCAGTAAAACAAACCATTAAAGCCGCTGACAGGTGAAGTGTAACGTCGATCATCTCAAACTGTTCGGCTCTCAGGAGAAACATTTGGTCCTGGCATTTAAGCGGACGTTACTTTGATGTAAAACTCGTCCAAACCAAACCAAGCAGAACCTCCCAGCGTCGATGGGACGCCATGACTCCACCTCACCATTAAAAAAAAAACAAGCATTCAAGCCTTTGAGTCATGATTATATTATTATTATAGATTATTATAATATTAGGGGTCTTAAGACACTAATGAGAACCCATTTTTTCTTTGTTGTCATTGATCGTCCAATAATCCTTGTGACGATCAACACCGACATGGTTTAGAAATGCAATATCAAGCAACGTCATGGGACCATCTGAAGATTTAACCAATGAGACGTCTCGGTGAAATACAAACAGAGCTACTGTCAGCGACACAAAGTAAAGAAATCAACACTGAAGATTCTTTCTTCCACAAACCAGCTAGAACTTTGGGACAAAGCTGCTTTTAACTTCATTTTTGTTTCTGATAAATCTATTACATTTATTACACTTTAATTACGTTTATTAGAGATTTACAAGCCTACAGTGTCAGTGTTTTTCCAGTGATATCAAACCAAAGTCCTAATTTCATCCTTTCTTCTCTTTTCTTTTTTTTTGTTGATATATATATTTTTTAACGTTCAAGAAATGTAACTTTTCCAAAGGAAGAGAAAACTCATTCTGTCATTTGTGTCTCAAGCATGTAAGATACTGTATCTAAATATTAGGAGTGCCTCGATTAAAAAAAAATCGAATTAATTTGAAGCTTTGTAATTAATTATTCTTGATTAATTGCATAATATTTAGTATTTGCCCTGAAAATCCTCACCCAAAGCCAGTCATTTGTTGAGTTTGTGGCTGCCGACACCTCTTGCTTGTACGCGGGGACAGCCAGCGCTAACCCTAACCCTACGGGGCAGCCATCTTTGTTTGTCACCTCGGGGGTGATGAGTATTCTCCAACTTTCTGACTTGGAATTCAGACCTCAGAACCCCAAAATCCTGACATCCCATCACAAATGGAACCCAGCACAACAGTTCAGGTGGTTTCTCTCACTGCAACATGCTTTGCACTTAGATGGTACCGTAAAGGTTGAAGTGCTTTGGTGGTATACAAATTGTTTTTTGCACAAAACCACGCTTTTATCAAGGCTTCCATCACATAGTTTTTTGCTTTTTTTAAATTAAATTTTCCCTTCATCATTCCTACCAACGAGCTTTCACCCGATGTCTCCTGTAATCAGTGTACCAGGAAATAGTGCACTGACAAACATTCAGCGCTGTTTGGAACACAAAGTGCAATTAAATTACTGCGATTAATTGTGTTAATTTTTTTGATAATGAATTAATCAATCGGAATTAATGCATTAAAGTTCAAGCGCTAATAAATGCACATGGATATTTTGAGTAAAATGCATTTTATTATTAAGCAAATGTCTTGGACATTTGTGGAATTCCATCCATCCATCCATCCATCCATCCGTCCATCCATCCATCATCTATACCCGTTAATTCTTGTTCAGGGTCACGGGGGTCTGCTGGAGGCAGGGGTCCACCCTGGACAGGTCACCAGTCCATCACAGACATTTGTGGAATTGTAAATTCAAAATATATTTTTTTAACACTTTATAAAACCCACTTAAAATACTGAAAAAAATACTCTCATAACACTTTATCACAAAATTGAATAATTGAAATCCTGAAGAAAAAAAAAAAACTATTTGTGTGTTGACATGTGATTCTATATATGTCATATATGTTCTGAATATATTTTTGAGAAAATTCACATCTTAATCAGGTCCTCTGGTTTCATTCCGTGCTGTTACCATAACAACCGCGACTCTTCCTGAAAACTTTGGACCATTCCTGAGGTCACATGATCTCCAGGAAGTTGCATCATTTAGATCATTAAGATCTTCTGAAGGCCAAAATTAAGTTCTCTCTTTTTGTTTTCTGTATATTTCATGAAAATTATCGCTAACAAGGTCAATGTCAACTTTCCGTCCTGTCACTTAAATTATTTTTTTGTTATTTCTTTATATAAGACATATATATGTTTTTGTAACTCAGTCGAGTATCTTCAGCACCCTCAAGCTATTAAATGAATGTTATGTTGCTAAATTTATACATTTGCCCATAGTCAGTCCTGTTACTTTCACTGCTGTTACCTTTATTCATGCTTTTTCATACAAATATTCTATGCTCAAATATCTTGTAACAAAAGAAAAAAAAAGTAGCTTGAGATGTGCTAATACATGATTTAAATCTTTAAATGTTTATTATATTCTTTTTAAAAAAAAAAAAAAAAAAAGATGTTTGAGTCGAATGATTAAACATTAAAATGATAATAAGTGTATCAGACTACTAACTCTAACCAAACATTTTGTTGTTTTCCTTTTCCCGAGACACGTAAAAGGAGTACTTCAGAGTACAAAACCTCAAGACACATTCACAAAGATGTTTTGGGAATTGACACCACCACATATTTACATATACACATATCTTTTCACAACTCTGAGGACTAAAAAGATACACCAAATTCCTCTTGTTTTATCTAATACACATAAAATCATTTACAGGGCCACACTGGATTGTATCTAAGAGCTACAATCTGGGCAGAATTAGACAAAGACATTTCATACCATCACCAGTGTCATTAGGTTTCAACAAAGGGGGAAAGAGGCATCCGTAATTGAACATTTAATGTCCAATAAAATGCTGGTAAGTTATAACTCTCGACTAAAGTAGCTTGACCGACAAAGCAATCAGTAATGTGGATTTCTGTATTAATGGATGTATTAAATCGAAATTTGCCAGTTCTACCAGTGTGCCTGGCACATATGAGGATCAGTCCCAGTTTCACTTCCCACAAAGCACCAAAGCTCCCTTCTGTTGACTCTCAACTCTCTCCAAACAATCAGAGAAAAACAACCAAAAAAAATCCTCACCGCTGCCAAAACAGACAACTCCCCAAAAACAGCAAAACAAAAATAACAGGACACAAACCCTCCGGCACAGCCGATCACTCAAGACTCAATCCCAGGCATTCAGAAAGCAAGATACCTTTGGAACAAGAGCCGTTTCAAGATGAGCCTCAGAGGACTAGGAAGTGATGCTCCATTAAGAGAAATGCAGGTCGGAGTGAGTGGATGGGGGAGAAAGATAAGAACAAATGGTTCCTGGTGCAAAATAAAGCATGAATAAATTATGAGAGCAAGAGTTCACAGCAGACCTAAGTGCTCTGTCATCAGCAGGGAGGGTTAGCTGAGAAAAGTTCTCCTCGGCTATAAAATCCCCCAAAACTGAGTCTGCCACGACCAAGCTCCCTATCAAACCTGAGAATGAGGTAAGACGTTATGTTGACAGATTTCATAGGGCCCGTGGAGCCCAGTGTTGGGTAAAATCTGGTGTTTTGTGAATATTGGGGTCAGAAGAAAGCGTCTGAACTTTAACTGGATCAGAAACCTGCCAAAAAATGTAATAATTTAATTACAAAACAAATAAAACTGTGTATACAAACAGGGAAGAAATCAGCTGATGTTATCTATTCACCAGGTAAAGCATGTTTATTTGTGTAGCACATTTCAAGTACAAGACAATACAAAGTGCTTTACATAAAAGCATAAAGACATGCATTAAAAAGTGAAAGAGTTTCAAAGCAGAATAGAAAAATTAAAGTGAAGCGGATGTAAATTAAAATAGAATAAAACAGAGGAAATGCGAGAAATAAAAGTTACAGCGCATGTGGGAAATTACTGAAATGCAGCAGTACATAAAACGGTTTTAAACCTCAATTTCAAGAAGCTGAGAGTTTCAGCAGCCCTGATGCATTCTGGGAGTTTCTCTGGGTTTGACTCCAGAACCAAATCCAGATTTCTGGCTTGGCTTTGGTTTTTTGGCTTCACTGCTTGAATCCGAGTTGTGACGGCTGCCTTTAATCTTTCTTCCTTGGCTCCAAACGCTATTGTGTTTTGTCTTCATTTAAAATCCGGACACATTGGGCCACTGGGTGGTGCACTGGTTTGAGCAAGGGGCCCATGTACCAGGCATATAGATAGATCAGCCATTATCTGCAGTGGTTGCAGGTTCGATTCCCGGCCTGCAACCCTTTGCTGTATGTCCTCATCATCCTCTTTCTGCAGCTATACTCTGAATAAAGGCCACTAGAGCCAGAAAATCTTTAAAAAAAATTCTGGTACATAAACTCTTGAATTTAATTAATGTCTGAATCAGATTATGAGACAGTTATATAGATGTGTGTGTCATCTGCATAGTTGCAGTGACATATTCGGTTCTTTTTCATAATTTGGACCAAGTGGGAGAATATAGATGTTGAACTACAAAGGCCCCAAAATTGAATCTTGAGGAACTCCACACATTATTTTTGTTAGCTCAGATCTGTGGTCACCTAAAAACACAAAACATCCCCTGTCTTTTAGATAAGACCCAAACCACGTAGGTACTAGAAAGTCCCACCCAGTTTTCCAACTGGTCTAGCAAGTTGTGCTGGTCAGCTGTGTTGAGTGAATATACCGTGTCTCTCATAAAGTTGTGCACACATGTGATTCTCCTGATAAATATCAGGTTTCATGTACATAAAACCCATAACAGAGCAAGTGAAGACAGACAGTCTGTCTTCACTTGCTCTGTTATGGGCACAAAATGCTACAAACAGACAAAATAGCCAAAAAAAGAGAAAGGAAAAAGTGTATTGAGACCTTTGTGGTCCTCACAAAGGCAGAAGGTTTTTCAAAATACCTCCAAATGTTAGTTTCTTGGTGGCTAATCTTTGGAGAAAAGGTGACAAATACAAAACAATATTATTGCTAATGGCACAAAAATAGATAAACTAATCAATATTTACTACTGTTAACATGGTACGTATGAGATCGATGGCTGAGACGAAAGGGATGACTGGAATCTCAAAAAAGATTTCCGACCTGCTTTCATGCATGAATTCTGTATCTTCTTCTGTCACACCAGCAAACACCACATCCTCTTTCACCACATCTATAAATCTCCTCTTTGGTCTTCCTCCTTTCCTCCTGCCTGGCAGCTCCATCTTCAGCATCCCCCTACTGATTTATTTACTAGAGACGGGATTGATCCGATCTAATATCACTCAGTTCACTGACTGGACGTCAGACGGACAACTCCAATCAAAAAAGTCATTACTGTTGCAAAATCCCAACTTCATTTATCCTTTAATTGAAGGGCTGGGTAATTAAGATTTTTATATTATTTTATTGCAAACATTGAATATAAAAAAAAGTTCAATAGCGTAATCAGCATTTATCGGGAGGTATTTATCAAAAGCAGAATAAAAGAAAACAAAAGTGGATTGGTGCATCTCTAGTATTCACTACCGCTTCCCTTTTATGCGTCCAAACCATCTCTAACTAGCCTCACTAACTAGGTAAAGACAGCCCTCTCCTTCTCTGCCACCTCTGCTTCCAGTCTCTTGGTCAACGCTGCTGTCTTGAAGCTCTAGAGAAGATCTGGTCTCAGCCCAAGTCTTTAAACTCCCATACTCCCGTTTCATCTTATTCCCTTTCATTCAGCATCTGTCTTTCTCTTTACATCCTACTTGCTACTCTCCCTACACATCGCAGTGTCGTCTGCAAACATCATAGTCCATGCAGTCTTCTGTCTGACTTCATCTGTCAACCTAATCTATCACCATGGCAACAAGACGACTCAGGACTGATCCTTGACGCAGTCCCACTCCCAACTGTAACCCCTCTGTTACTCCTACTTCTAACATCACTTCTGCCATGCTGCCCCACAATTCCTCCCATGGAACTAAAAACTAAATGTTTAATTGATGTTTACATGACATAAATGTGCAGCCCTATTTTAAAATCAATCAATTGTTATGATACTTCTTTTTCAGTAATGTTGTGCTTTTCTTTATTTATTAGAGGTCTGGGATGTTAGTAACGTTCGTCAACTACACTGAAAGACAAAAACAACAGCTGCACCAACTAATTATCTGCTAATTCATTGTTAGTATCAAAACGTACACCAGAAAACACACGTAACCAGAGCTGCAGTCATTCTGCATCACCATGACCGTGAGCATCACCAATAAATGGAAAGTTTCCGAGTCTGCTGCAGGGATGATACTCAGCCATGAGTCAGAAACAAAAAGATCTGGGAGCGCGCTCAGTACAATGATCTAATCCAGAGCCACAGCAGACTGAGTTTAATGAGGTAATAACTTAAATTTATAATGCCACGCAGGCCGAAATGACCATAGCAGTTCCACCAACTCATTATATCATTCAGTCTCGGTGGAGATGATGCTCAAATCAACTCTTCTTGCATCATTAAGACAGGAAGCAGTAACAGTATACTTTTATTTGTACCTTAATAATTTGCACAAGAAAATAGCTTAGCTCACAGCACCATGACTATTTCAGTTCATTCAGTTTACATCTTGTATATACACGAGCTATAAGACACTAATTTACTCAACCTGGCTCTTTCAAAATTAAATTTAAAAAAAAATCAGGGAAAAGAAAACCTGATGTTAAACATTACTCTTCCAAATTTGATTAAAGATTTTGTGGTTTTATATTTGAAGTCCAGACCCATAGAGAAAGATCTGCACAGCAGGGGAAAGACGTGTTTATGAAAAATAACCTCTGGTTAAGGTTGACATTCGGTCAACAAGCTAACAGAATTTGAGGGTAGCCTGATCCATGGCCTGCTATATTATATGATTTTGGTTTTTAACTTGTATGTTTAACCAGTTCCTCATAAGGACCATTTTTGAGCTCAGATGAAATGTAATCATTTGCCACAAAAAGAAGTCACAAAAGGAGCTGACATCACGTTCATGATTCTCTCTTGTAGTTCTTCAACTCTCTCCTTTTTGTATGATTTATATTGATATTTAAGCTTTTTATTTGAGTGTTTTTTGTTTTTGTTTTTGTTTTGTGCTACAGTTATTTCATTAAATGACTCTTTGTTGATTGTTTTGTTTGCACATACCACACCATGGCAATATTGGATCCTACCATGTTGTTCTGCCTTGATGTAATTTACATAAACTATAGTGTAATTGATTTAAGGGAGTAATTATCAGACTAATAAGAGTAATTTGGTCCATTACATCAGTTGAACTAGTTGATGTGTGTGTGCATGCATGTGTGAACGTGTGTGTGTGGCAGTTAAAGAAAGCTGCTCACTTTGCAGAAGTGCCTTAAATAGTCCCTGGACTAGAAAGGGGATATTCCAGTTGGGGTTCAAACCCCTTCATAGTGCAAAATCAGCTTTATTAAAGGTTTTTAATGACATCTTGGTAGCATCAGATTCCAGTGACCATGTGATTCTTGTCCTGCCTGACCTAACTGCAGCCTTCGATGCAGTGAACCACAACATTTTATTATATCTTTTACACCATCTAGTGGGCATTTGTGGTTCTGCTCTGGTTGAGATCACATCTGTCAGATTAATATAACATTTCTGATTCTGCTCTCCTGTTATGTGGAGCTCCACAGGGCTCAATCTTAGGACCCCTCCTTTCCTCACTGTATCTACTTCCTCTGTCCTAGTCTATCCTCAGAAAGCATGATATCTCCTTTTGTTATGCTAAGAACAGACAAATTTATGTACCTCTGAAATGGAAGGATTATTAGTTACACTACCACTTGAATTTCTCAATGATATTAAATTCTTATTTTTTTTACATTTTAACAATAAGAAAGAAACTGAAACTGTTTGTTGGCAGTGGCTCCTGTGAGTGTGTATTATAACGTGCTTCATAAATAAAGGCGGTATGGTACGGTACTGTATGGTTATTATTGTTGCACATTTTCAAAATAAATCAGAAAGTTTCAGGTAAACTCGTAATTTCACACTTCTATCTAACTAATTTATTTATCAAATCTAACTGTGTAAGTAGCACTCACAAATGTCTGTCTTGACATTATATACCTCAAGAAACTCTAGAAATCTATTCCAGAACATCTCAACATTTATATTAGCAAAACTGAATTCCCTGCTATACAATAGAAAACCTTTAGAGAAGCTTTTGAAGGGGAATGTTTACTGTTCTCCCTAAAACGGGCACATTTAGGCATATCTGAGCTTTTTCTTTCTGTTCCTGTGCATTGAGGGTGTTTCTGCCAGGCCATATCTCAGGAACGCTTCATGGATCTGTGTGAATGACGTCTCACTTTGCTGTTAACAGCCACCTGATATTTAATGATTTCACGTTGCTGCCACAATGCAGAACAGACTTAAAAATCATCTCGTCTTCAACTCTTTCTGATCAGTGGAGTATTAACTAATTATCATTTGGATGTGGTTTGCATGCTTTCCTGTAGGATGTATATCAAATTGCCCCTCAGGAATAATAGAATAGACTGTGTATTTTGTGACACCCCACCTCCATGCCCTCAACCCCGATGCTGATCAAGTCTTGTAGTCTGAACAGCACAATAATCTGCTGGCAGCAGATTAGTCATATGAAGTCATGTGAAAGTGGACAAAAATGCATAAAACTTGTATAAAATAAAATGAAATGAAGAGTTTGGCCCCTGTCAGGACTGTTGTGGAGAACAATCCAGATACCAATGTTTTAATGAGAGTATAAAACACAGCCAGTGTTGGTAATCATGTTTGAAAGGTACTATAGGTCCGGCTTAATGTGGTTAGATGACTCAGTTCTGCAGGCTGAAAGTGTCCACGCTTCCAGCTGCAGATCTGATGCTCCTCATGACTCGGAGGCTCCGGCACTTCTCTCAGCGCCATGAGGAGTCTGGGTGGAGGTGGAGAAGGGTTACGGTCTACGGCTTCGGCTATTTATCGTCAGCTGCGGCTTGGTGAGCAATTTACCGAACAAGCGGCCACAGTACATTAATTACTCTGACGGTTTTCTACTTCAGGATTACTGTGGAGTACAGCTTCACGCTGCCTGAGACTGTGCTGGAGCTGAAATATCAATTATGGCAACAGGAAGTGCTTGTACCTAAACACATAAAGCAGTACGATGTGTTCTCATGGCTGAGCTGGAAAAAACATCCTGATGGCACGCAGTCTCTTCATTTGCAGTATCAGTTCACTGCAGAGTGCATTAATGCAGTGACGCCCTGTTTACTGAGCTTTTATCTGTCATGAAAAGGTGCAGAGGGCATTTTCAGCCCTTCTCCTCTCCAACTGCAGCTGGATGGAATCTAAACTGAATGATAGCTTTTTTTTCTTCTTGATGGATGATTTCTGGGTTTCGTCAACTCAGTTGACAATTTGTTTAAAGAAAAAATGTTTCAAAAAAGCAATGCAATGAAACTGGTACTCTACCAGTTAACCAAAGCAGGAAACAGGTAACACCAGCTGTATTTTCATACGTCTTCGCCCTTATTCAGTTGCATTTTCCACCTTACAAGCTGACATCGTCTCCGTCGCTCGCGTACGGTGGACATGAAGCCTTATCATGAAGCCAGGCTTTATTGACAAAGAGATGGTCTTCGAACTGTCTGCTTTCCAGATAACTACACAAGAGAAAACATGACCAGCAGGGATCTCGTGTCAACACACAGATGAACATCACTTCAGATATGTGAAGCTCAGCAAATGAACCATTCATTCATGAAGAAAACTGTAATTATATTTTCAGCCTTGCGTTCAACTTTGCTCTTCAGTTTTCTTCTCTTCTTGCTGATTGCCTTAATATTCAATCTCTGGAACTTGTTTTTCATCTGTTTTTGACTCTGATCCAGTAGTTTTGTTGATGATGTCCATCCCGCTGTTGGTAACATCTAATTTAGACCGTGAACGGCTCGAAAGTCGCTTTTCCAGACTTGTCACACAACTTGTCTCTTGAGACGCTTTAATGTCACAGAACTCCTGTTCTTTTCTGAGCTTTCTCAGCTTCATCGCGTTTAATCAAGACGTTGATGCCGTTTTGCAGTCGAAGTGACGAAGAGCAGCAGAAGAAGTTGAACTTTGAAACAGTTTGGGAGAAAGATGCTTTATTCACGTTCAACAATCACAGCAACACAAGCACATGAATCCTTTAGAGCAGAGATGCCAAACTACTTCATCCTGGGCCGCATCATCATCATCATCATCATCATCATTAATTCTAAATTGTTCCTGGACTCAGTTGTAAAAATTTATTAAATAAATAAATAAAAATTAAAAAGTGAATTTCTGTGATAAAATCTCAAATTTCACCAAATTTGTGACCTTTATCATAAAATTTGAGACTTTACTAAAATTTTTAAAAAGTTGATTTTTTTTTGTAAAAGAAAAGAAAAGAACTCAAAAAAAAGAAAAGAAAATTTTGTGGTAAAATTTCAAATAAAAATCAAAAAAAAATAAACATCATACAATCACAACTGTCACAAAATTGTGAATCTCTAACTTAAAATATCCAATTTTTGCAACATTTTGACAGAAAAATACAAACAATCTTGTATAATCTCAACTTTTTGCCCTAAAATCCTGGGTTTTGACAAAAATGATCAACTTTGTGTTGTAAAATCTTTTGGAAACATTTGCTAAATCCTGACTTTTTGACATAAATCAGCTGCTCTCCACCTCAGTAACTATAACTAAACTACATCTTTTCATCGACTCGATGCCGAGCCCCTGCTGCTCCCTCACCAATAAGATCAATCCTTTCTTCACCTCGCACAGCATCCAGCTACTGAACTCATCAGAGATCAGACAAGCAGCTCGTTAACCTTCATGATTAATCACATCTCTGAAGAAGCTTCCCCATGTTGCTTTTGTCGTGTGAAAGGCGAATGTCAGAGATGATGTCATCACTGGAATGGAAAGAAGGAGGAAACAGAAAATTTTCTTGCCCGACTCTAATCTCAGATTTTCTTCAAGGTTTGACAGAGAAGTTCAGATGTTGACCAATTTAGATTTTTAATGTCAACATTTACACTAGACATACTTAGATGTACAGTTAATTAATTCCTGAATGTTCTACCTTGACTGTATGATTGTTAGACTATATAACCGACTGCTTCATTATTTTTATTATGCACATGGTCCAGACTTTTCCACACCTCAGACTTTGCTTTCATTGCTGTTGCAAAAGTGCGCCGGAGCGTCTTTCTCCGTTTTGCGATGCGTCTCGCAGAGCGCAAAATGGTTTGCAAGCCCGAGCTCGGCCCGAACCCGTGCATTATGATTGAAATTAAGCATGTTTGGGCAAAGATCTTCAGCTAAAACCCCTCACAGTTTGTGACCCGCTTCGTAGTCCAGGCCCCAGGTGATACCAGACAAACGTCAGAACATTTGTCTTACAATGAAACGGGGATTTTGTGGGATACACTCATACACTAACTGCCAGGTGGTACAATAGTTAAACAATGGTGCCAGTTGTTATAATAGTTCATGCTTCTTGGGTAAAGTAAGGTCATCGCGCCATCATTGAAAACGATAACGTGCACGGCAACATGCTCTTTTATTTGAACGTGCACAAACTGCAAGTAGGTTAACGCAGGTTCAACAAATCAACCTCATAACCAGCATCGTAGTTCCCAGTAACAACACTTTCGGAGGCCTGGTTTTGTCAACCCCAGTTTAAAGAGTTAACTCTGTGTTACATCCGAGTAAGTTAACCCGCTTCGTAGTACAGGCCCCAGATATCAATACTGAGGTTGGCTCATCAATAGTGAGAATTGATTGGCTGGAAATCTGCAGTTCTGATCACCAGCATTTCAGCAGGTGCATCCTTATTATATATGCATGTTACAGCCTATTACCAGGGCTCTTTTCGTTAATATTATTATTATTATTGTCATTATTATTATTATTATTGTTATAGGAAAAAGAATCAAATAATCCAAGATGAATGATACTTTTACTGTTAGATTATCTAAAAAAAAGAAAAGAGGATTTATCCTGAATAAAAACGTGCTGAATGCTCGGTGCATTCAGGTGCTGCCTGGAAAAAGGATTTTTTTCTGCTTCGTCTATCGAACTGGTTGTGAAATGTCAGCGTATGAGCTAGCAAGTCATTTTTCCCGTCATGTTACAGGAAGCAGACGAGATCGTGTGAAAAATTCACTGACACGGCAGATCCAGGTGGGACTGAAATTACAGACTAATGATTCCTCCCCCGACTCCCCCTCTGCTCCTCTTTCTCCTGCAGCGTGTTACCTCCCCCACTTCACCCCATCAGAGTCGAAGCACGTCAACCTCACACACACACACACACACACACAGCAGCTGCAGTGCAGAAAGGGATTGTGGGATTGAAGAGGGGGTTTCCCTTTACAAAGGCCAGATCTGTTTTCTCCTCCCAGTAAGAGCATCCTCCTCAGGGTCCGACTGCTCCACCTGCAGCCATCGATCCCTGTCAGCGTGCACATACGCACGCATGTGTGCTAGCGTCACTCAGATATCAGGTAAATGAGCTGGCTGCCAGAAGACATGTCCATGTGAGAAATCACGATAGAAACCACCAGAAAACCTGAATTTGAGGAATTACAATGTTCCATCATGGATTGTATGAGGAGAACTGGACAAACCCTCTATGATGGCACCCTTAAGTTTCTGAAGTGTGGCTTTGAAGACAGTTTATTGGAGGAAATGATCCAATCCTAGTTTGGATGAAGTCATGGGCGGAGCAAACAATCCCTCAGTCAGAAGGAACACGCCCACCTTAACTCAGTTATCACAAGCTGGCTAGTTTCCTTTCATGTTACCCTATGATGCTTACTAAAATAATCTAAAGTTCATTCTGATGTTACAGATGTTTTTCTCCAAATTAGATCTGAAACGAGTCGCCAACAACAGCAAAGGAACCGCAGAACAGCTGAAAATATGCAAATATGCACAAATATGCAAAATAACTGGGGAAAAAAAACAAAACATTGCCACAAAATGGAGAGAAGTATCTCATTTGAGCAGCACAATGAGCATGAAAATATGAAAAGATAGAAATCAATTAAAAAACTAATTTAAAAAAGTATTTAAAAGAAAAGTAAATGACTGCAGCAATGAGGTGTAAATATGAAGATGCAGAAATCTAGAAAGGACAGTTCTAAGTCACAAAGGTGCAATAAAGACACGTACGACACAACAACCATAAAAAGGTGTAAAATAGAGAACAAATGAAGGGAAACAGAAGTAGAAGAGCATAAAAGTGTCTGATCCATATTTGAGGAATATTTGCATCAATCAGATTCATCTTTATATTTCTGTGGTTTCTGCATCAACTGAAAAAAATTAAACGCAGGAAGCGTCTGTTGACCAAACCGACTGGTGTTCTTCAAATGGTGTCAATAAATAAATCAAAACATGGAAAAAGCCATGTGCACAGGTAGACTCCAGGTGGCGCTCAAGCCCCTCCCCCCTTTCCCTCAGACTTCACAAGTGCTGTTTCTGCAGAACGACGTCTGACACGTAGAAGCTTTACCTCAAAATGTAGCGATATGACACTCAATTTTTTTTTTTTTTTTTACATAGAAAAACCATGAAATTCTACAAAAGTTGAAATTTTGAGACAAAAATTAAGTCAAGAATAGTAAAGTTTTTGATTAGTGAAGTTAATTTTTCAGAAAGTCGTGATTTTGTAAAATTTTGTGGAAAATTTTAGGCAGAAAAACACATTTTTGATTTCAAAACAAATGTCAAAAACTTGAGTTTCTAAAAAAAAAGTTGAAATTGATTATATGAAAAATACAGAGAATTCATATTTTTTTAAAAATTTTATTAAAGTCCTAATTTTATGTCCAAAAGTTTTGATTTTGTGAAAGTCGATATCTTTACCCCAGAAAATAACTTTATTATACGTCAAAATGTCGACAGTATAAGACAAAGTTTCATTTACATAAAATGTACTATTTTGTAAAATAAAGTCATAATTTTATGTCAAAGAGTAAACGATTTGTAAAATTATAGATTTATGGGTTTTTTTTTTACAAAAAAATATTGTAAAATTCATGATTCTACAGCAAAAGAAATTCATGATTTTAGTTGTAATTTTAGAAAGCTGTGATTTTGCTGAATTTTTTTTTTTTTTTTTTTTTTTTTTCCCACCAAAAACCTACACCCGCTAAGTTTTTTTTTTTGTTTTTTTACTTTTCCCCCCTTCCTACTTTCACTTA
>JBAMYA010041960.1:0-15015 GCA_037176975.1 Arrhamphus sclerolepis | reverse complement strand
CCTCCAGGATCCCTTTCACCCATCGTTGTCTTTGAAGGGTTTTGTCCCCTTTTTTTTCTCTCCCAAAACCCCCCCCCCCCCCCCCCCCCACCCCCCAAGCTGAGTCCTGCCCTCTCATTTATTCTCTCCGCCCACCCTGAGCAAAGGGCCTCCTCCCCCTCCTCCCTTCTTTTCTTACCTCTTGTGTCCTGCAACCATCTCTCTTTTCTGTGAGAGTCTGTTTTGCTTCGTGTGGAGTGCATCATGATGCAAGCGTGGGCAATCCTCATCTTCCTGAGTCTGACCCCCAGATGGACGTCAGCACAGCAGACCAACTACACCAGGTGAGGAGTCGTGTGTGTTTGACGTTCAGAGGGAGTCTTCTTGGAAAAGTAACTTTCAAGTGACTTTGTAGATATTTCAGAAGGAAGTAAGGACAGTAAATTGAGAAGGTGGCAGCAGTTCTTGCACAGAAAATGCTCTTAAATGTCCACATTTGATTCTTTTGATCCTGTTCAACTGGGCAGAGTTGTCCTGGTGGTTTCTCGTTTGTGTTGTGAGGCACCCTGAGTCTGCAGTGGCTCAGCTGCGACAGATGTTAACGCTCTCACTTCTGCCTGTGGGGTTTAATCAGAAAAACTTGGCTCTGTTGCTGGACATTTTGGTTCTAATAAGCAGCTGTCTGGCTTTGCTGGGGTTTCTGCTGTCTGATCTCTCCCTCTCTTTTTTTTTCCATTGCATCCAAGTTTGACTCTGCACCTCTCAAAAAAAAACTTTGTTTACTTCCTCAGAATCAGCTAACCACTGGCTCTCAAAACAAAAAATAAAACAAAACAAACAACAAAACTATGAAAAAAATGTAAAAGAAAGCTTGGTTTTGCAATAAACAAAAAGCCTTCCATCCGCACAGCTAACCCAGAGTGAAATGACGTCTATATAACCAGAATATTCTTCTCAGCTCACAGTTTGCACTTGGCTTTATGTGTCCCTGCTGGCAGCAGCTCCACAGAGGAAACTTTCCTCTCTGTAAAATGTGCTGTAACGCTCACTGCGGCTCTGTCTGTGCCTGAAAGCACCAAACTTCCCTTAAAGTGATCATTAGCCTGTCAGTCATTTAACAAGTTCATCATTTCATTTTTTTAAAAACGTTGTGTTTTGTTTTTTTCTATTTCATTATTCTGTTTGGGTTTTTTTTGAACATTTTGAGAACTTTCAGAAGTTTCTGTGGATGACATTTTTGACAACAATAGTCATAAATTGTGGTATGATTTCAGATTTGATGGTATTTTAACATTCTGATTTTTTTTGATTTTTTTTCTGGTTATATGATGTAGAATCCATTTAATGTGGATTTAAAAGAGTGAAATGTACATTGAATCTACATAGCCGTTTAAACAAAACTTTAAATGATTAAGTTTATGCTGGTTTTATATGCATCAGTGCAAAAATAAACCTCAGTTGGTAACTGTAATCTTCCACGGGAACTTCCAAGAAAAACAGTGAGGAAAAGGACAAGATTTTCCACACATGAACTTGGCTGTCTGAGGTTACGATGAACTTAAAACCCCCACATGGCGCAACTTCAGTGAGCTGTTTAGATATACAGGGTTCTGTGACATCACAGATCCATATCAAAGTAGAATTATCCAGCCTCCCAGTCTTTTTGGACACCCAATGTACATCCATCCTGTGTTTCCTATAAACTCTGAGGTGGGTAGCACAAAGCTGGAGGACTGAGTTCAAATAAGGCACTTGGTGTGGCAGATTGAAGGTGAGTGAACCCAGATGTGTAAATACTGAATATGGTTTAAAATGTGAGCTTTGGAATCAATCTCTATGGTATTTTGATGACAGCATGTCATTAGGACCTGAGAACGATATATATGCATATATACACATATGCATATATATATATATATATATATATATATATATATAAAAATTGAATACCAGAATATTAATTAATACAACACTTGATAAAATTATAAACTAGTATCTAGTATTGTTATTCATTGTTTAGTTAGGAGGGCTGTGTTCTAAATGATGAAAAGGTAATATTTATGAATGAATAAGTTAAATATTCAATATTTGATTTATTTTTAGAACACGCCTGTTGACTCCTCTTGAATCTGAGATTCACAAGCTAGAAGATTTACATCCCAAATTTGAAAGAAACTCAAATGAAACCTGGTTCCTTCAGCGCAGAGCAAGTCCAGGCAGGCCGGGAAGCAACACACCAACACCGTTTCAACCACTCCCGAAACCAAGTCAACAGATGAATAAATGACATAAAACAAATAAAAGCAAAAACTTCTTACCATCATGATACATGTTCTGGTCTCATTTTTTCTTTGAGTACTCCTCTCGGTCCAGATGTGAATGAATCCAGCATGAATCAAAGACGTTCAGGCGTGAATCAGAAGTAGGATTCACAGTTTCCACTGACTGAGCTTCTGTTAGACGTTGGGTCAACAAGATTTTGAAAGAAAAAAAAACACAATTATGGAGGTATAAAATGTAGGAACATTGAATTATTTGCTTTAGGATGTAACATGAATTTCAGAACATTTAAAGTACTTGTTTAAAAGAAATTGGTATAAAAAAAAATGGGGAATAAAAAGAAAATGCTTCCAAAAAAAAAGCAAATCTCTTACCCGATCTTTAAAGTTCCTAAATCTGACTCTATATTCCAGTTAAAATAACAAAGGAGGCCAAACTTCAAAATCAGTGTGCACTCATGAGTGCATACGACTGCAACATTTTTTAAAGGATTTTTTTCAAGAAATTTTTCATTTGAAATACACAGAATATGCATAAAACAGTTAACAGCACAACTTCAAAAAGTCATGCTCTAGTGTTTGTTTTTACCTTTTAGCAAAATAGAAGATTTGTGAGGTTATGTTTGTGATAAGTAAGTTTGGTGTTTGAGTGTCAAATGATCCATTTATAATATCTCAAGGGAATGTTTAGCTTTCTGCATACATCCACATTTTACAGTTAAAGCGCTAATTTTTTTAAAAATTACTTCTACGTTGTAATACCAGTTCTGACCACACGGGCCATTTTCATGTGTCAGCCTCAATGAAGTGCACCTCTTGTGGGATAAAGTGGTAAAAGAAGACTAGCTGCACCATCTCCACTGATGTCTACACATACGCTCTGTATGCTTCATCTGGTATTACTACATAGAGTGGTTTTAAGTGAAATGAGGTCTTTAATTCATTTTGAAACTTTTTTCTATGGGTAAGTCAGAGCTGTGATGGCAACTTTCAATATAACCAGTTATATACTGGGAACTGAGAGTAGTAGTAGACATATGTGAGTGTAATTCTGTGCGTGATGTTCTACTGTCTGCTTTGTCACAGGCCTGTGTTCTTCTGTGGAGGAGACCTGGTTGCAGAATCCGGTTTTGTAGGCAGTGAGGGGTTCCCAAACTTCTACAAACCCAACAGCAAATGCACCTGGCGCATCACTGTGAGTCACGTTCTCCTCCTCATGTCCCAATGCTGACTCCTCTCTTCACACTCACAAGATCCGCTCTGAAACGATCCGTCTGCTTCGCAGGTCCCAGAGGGAAATGTGGTCACGCTCTCCTTCCGCATTTTTGACCTTGAGGCTGACTCACAATGTCGCTATGACTATCTGGATGTTTACAACGGCCACTCCAACTTGGTGCAGAAACTGGGTCGCTTTTGTGGAACTTTCCGGCCCGGCAATCTTATTTCCACCACAAACACCATGATGCTGGAGATGGGGAGCGATGAGGCGACTCAGGGTCGAGGCTTTGTGGCGTACTTCAGCGGAACCAAACCCTATTCTGATGGTATGTTGTCACATTTCAAAGTGATAAGGTTATTTATATTTTTTTCCCAGTTGTTGTGTAATTGATCATAATAAATGCAGCATTATGCTGCAAAATATAAATAAAGCCACAATTAAATTATCTTAATGATTGTTCAAAATCAGATTTTGGGCCAAGTAATACTACTGTATCTTGTCTTCATTTCTTGCTTTTGGGTGTTCCCTTTAGGGGTCACCAAAGTGAGTCACCCTCCTCCATCCTCTCCTCTTTGGTCCAATCATAAAACCTAAAAATGAAGTCACTGAAGCCATGCTTCAATCACTTATATAATTTTTTTTCAAAAAATATTTGATAATATCTAAAAAAACAGGTTGCTCTAGTGCTATGATAAGTTGCTCTGGCTCTCGCCATTTAGATGCTGAAAAACTTCACTGAAACACAACACAGAACAAAACAGTTCCAGTAGGTAACTACTTAAGGCTGATTTATACTTCTGAATCCAAGTGACGATGTGGGATAGGTAGTGTCCTTCCCTTCCACTAGCTGGAGGTATGTGTTTCTGTAATGTTAGGTGATTGCCTAGGTGCAGATGGAGTGTAGAAAAAGAGAGAAGAGCTTCATGGAGAGAGTTGTACATGCAGTTGCCATGGATGCAACATACAGTTAAAGTGTATAAGTAAGAGATCTTCTGTCTTGGTGTACGACACAACAGACAAGAGTACCTACACTGAAGGTGTGAACCCCATAAGGAACCCCACAAGGTCTTGACATACCCCGCTCTCAAAATGTAACTATGTGTCGGACCCATTCACTGTAAAATACTGATTGAACCGTCTGGTCACATGACCCATAGATTTATACTGAGACTTTGAAGCCTATTTTTCCTCAAGCTGCTGCAGCACCATGATGCAAAGAGGCAGAACAAACCGGTTAAAGATACTGACACAACCAATGGCTAGCTCTCATTCAAGCATGTCGAATGAATCCAGTCATCTAATTAATCAGCTCAATTGCTTAATATAAATTCATCTGATTTGGCACAAAAAGGTTTACCCACATACAGTTGTCATGGATTTAAAATCTTGCTAGAAACCAAAACAGATTTTTATATCAGGCTTTAAATGTGTTTAATATACACAAAGTTGGCTTTTTTAACATAGAAGTGGGGATTTGCTCTATTTTGGTGGGAGCACCCGGTGGTCAGTGGAGGAACTGCAACAAAATGTTCTTTCTGGATGCACTTCAACCTGGAAGTGGGATGGTTGCTAATTGGTTGGGCTTCAAGAAATTTGATTGGTCCACTTATTATATTAGTTCTTCATCTTTGTATTTCCTATCACTACTTATTCTACGTCGTTGCCATTGCCATCAACGTTAAGTCAAGTAGTACGATAGTTTGCCACAATGCCTGTAAAAATGACTAAAGCTCAACATTTCTCAGCTCCATCTCGTGTAAAATAAACTTTATTTGCCCCATTGGTGTGTCTGAGTGACATATAGGAAGTAGACAAAAGCATTTAGTCATATTTGCTCATAGTTTTTTATTTCTACTTGTGGAAACTAAAACTACTACTACTACTAAACTACTAAAGGTTGTGTCCCTCTGCTATCTAATAGTGCAAATGCCATTTTGACAGTGAAATCACCATTTTGTAGTGCAGTCCAAACATATGGTGAGAAATCGTTATAAACTATATAGTGAGTAGCACAGACATAAAACACTAGTGTCTGAAAATTCATTGATGAGTTCACTTCACTGTTACATGCACAGACGTCACTATTCAGTTCAGTTTGTTTTTTTCTCAGTACGTAGTGATAGTGAAAAAAATACACAATAACAATGACTAGGGAGTGATTTCTGATTAACTTATAAAAACAATTCTGCATGAATATCCTGAATGAAGACTTGAACTCTCTTGTGGTTGACTGCCCTCTATTGGTGTGGAGTAGTCAGGCTGACACAGGGTACTTTTAAATCAACTGTTGATGAAGAATTTAGGTTTTAAAGAACTGAAGAAAACAAGACTAGGCCTAATAACAGCACTTAAACAGCTGTGCCACTGAGGGGGACACATTAAAACTGAGACTTTAAACTGTTTTCAAATGTCAGGCAGGTTAAAAAAAAACAAAACAAAAAACACAAAACTTTTGAAAATTAACTCAGCAAACAATACGTATGAATGCTCAACACAAGACGAAGTGACCTGGAGAAAGGGTACGGATACTAGGATACAGGTGAACTATGAGGCCAGGAAGTGAAGACCCTGAAATGAGAGGACAAAATTAAACAGGGAGTCATTATAGACAACAGGAAAATGGAAAACATGGCCTGGGAAGCAGGATGAGAAATTCTGGGGTCTTTACTTCCTGCCCACAAGTATTTCCTGCTGTTGTGACCACCTCTCACCTGTTTTTATGTTGTTTTTTTTAAACTGATGTATTTACTCAGTGTCAGGGCCTCTGACAGATTTTTGTTAGTGTATCCAACAGCAGAGGACAGAACAGTCTGACAGTATATTACACATTTGTAATCAACAATAAAGAAAACCTTACAGATGTTGCTGAGATTACAAATGGGAGAAAAAGCTGACATCTTGAAAGTATTGGGATAATTTAATTTAACAACTTTAAACTGTGAGTTGAATTCTTTTCATCTCTCAAATGGGTGTTTTATCAAAAACACACATTTGAGAAAAGAATGATAAAAAAAGAAAAAGCAAGTTATTTGTACATTCTTGAGAACCGACAGCAAGCCCTTATTTGTATTGATTGCTATCACATGTAATGATTCAAAGGGTTTCATAAAACATTAAAGTCTAGAAACAGGCCAGCATAGTAAACACCAGTAATAATTAACATACAAATACAAAACCCTGTACAAACAGGGCCTGAGAAGGAGGGAGGGAGATGAAATGAATAAATGCTGAATTTACATAATTAACATTTCTGTCCACGCTGATGAGGCTGCTGGACTTCACACAAACAAACACTCTTTCCCTCAACCTTGAGCTCTCTTCAGACAGCACCAATCAGCATGAAAATGGACCCTTCCACCAAGATTTTCCTGTTCATCATGTGATCATTATTCTGTTCCACAGTCCTGGGCAGAATTTGTATCACTGATCAGAAGAATTTCACCAGAAACGCATACAAATTAATCAAGAGAATATTGATATAATGTAAATGAAAAGCAGCAATCAAGAAATAAACACCCAATAAATTTGACTTAATTTAAAGTGAAAGAATTCAAATGTGTTAATTTTCAGTGTTCATGTGAGTTAAACACACCTTTACGTGTTGGTTTTTCCAGAGTACAGAGAAGCCGTTTTGATTCCAGTTTCTTTCTCAATAGTAAAGCCACTTTATTTACCCATTAACTTCCACATATTCTTGTTTGGGTTGTGGGGGCAGTCCAGTCCTCTCGCTCCCCGACTACCTCTTCCAGCTCCTCCAGAGGAATAATCCCCTTTATTTAATCCCTTTATTTTGTCCTGGGTCTGCCCCAAGGCCTGGTTGGACATGCCAAAAACACATCCCCAAGTCACCCAAAAGCCATTTTAACTAAATGCCTGTACCATCTCAACTAAAAACAAGACAGTTGCTAATTTGAATTTGATGAAGGCTCAAAGTGTCCACAATGGACCCAATGTAAACCCTAAATTCCACAGTTTTCATTCATAACCCTCATGGGGTTGCATTTTGTTTCAGCTGAGCAGTTCTGTGGAGGAAAGTTGACAAAAGCCCAGGGAGAGATCATGACACCCAACTGGCCTGACAAGAAGTACCCACCAGGAACAAGCTGCTCCTGGCTCATCACTGTGGAACCTGATATGGTTGGTAACACACGAGATTTCATCTTCTTTAACTTCATTTGATGACTTAAAATTATATATCTGTCTGTCTGCACACCAGGTGATCCACGTGAAGTTCGATAAGTTTGTGGTGGAGGCTGATACCTACTGTCGCTTTGACTATGTGGCTTTCTACAATGGTGGACAGAAGGACGATTCACGCCTGATTGGAAAATACTGCGGCGATCAGGCCCCACAGTGAGACATTTTAAAGCTTCTACGGTAATTTTTGAAAGTAGCATTCTGAATCTCCCACCTCATCTCTACTCTGTCTCTTTTCCAGACCCATTATCAGCTCTAGCAATGTGCTGCTGGTCCAGTTTGTGTCTGACCTCAGTGTGATGTCTGATGGCTTCCTCGCCCACTATACCAGCATCTCCCCTGGTTCTCAGGTACCAACAGTCAACTCAGGATCCAGTGGGAGGTCCGTCCCCTCACGGCCTGTGGTCAAACCTGCTGCCACTGTACAGCCACCTCATCCTCCAAAGGTCACAGAGAAGCCCAGAGTCATCAAGCCCAAGAGAGGCCATGGTAAAGGCACTGTAGACCAGGACAGGAGGGTGCATGCCCCACAACCAAATGGCAAGAGACCTGGTGGGTGAAAGGCTTTTGTATGTGTGTCTTGTGTAAGTGCTTGAACGGGATCTGATGCATTTTGTTTTGTTTCTAGTTCCTCAAAATCCACTGTGTGCCAAAGCCTGTAAACGAGCTGGAAACATCAAGGCCAGTTTCTGCTCCAGTGAATTTGGTACATTTCCTGTTGTTGGCATATGTGCACCTTTGTAACCAGTCAAATGTTGTGCTTTAACCAATCCCTCCATTTTCCAGTGATAACCGGTAAGGTTACCTCTCTGGCACCTGGACCCCGAGGCACTCTTCAAATCACTGTGTCCCTCATCAAGGCCTTCAAGGCAGGTCGGCTGACTATCACCCAAGTTGGAGAGACCATGGCTGTGAAGCTGGTGTCACAGTGCAAGAAGTGCCCATTGCTCCGCAGAGGTACAAACTTTTTGAATACGTGTGCATGTCAGATTATAAGCATTTTACTCTGAAAATGATAAACCTGATTAATTTGTCCCAATCACATGCATTCTGACAGGTGGCAACTACATCATCATGGGTCAGGTGGATGGAAACGGACGTGGTACCTTGGAACCTGGCGCATTCACAGCTCCATACAAACCCCCACACCAGAAATTATTGATGAACATCAACAATCAACCCTGTTAG
The DNA here is from genome assembly GCA_037176975.1 of Arrhamphus sclerolepis. Lineage (NCBI taxonomy): Eukaryota > Metazoa > Chordata > Actinopteri > Beloniformes > Hemiramphidae > Arrhamphus > Arrhamphus sclerolepis. The sequence goes on along the minus strand of JBAMYA010041960.1, from coordinate 6,153 downwards.
CCTCGTGCATCTGTCCAGACCTGGCAAAAAAATTAAAGACACATATCACTCACATGTGCAGGCATTTCAATGTGAACTGTGGATCTATTAAAGCACAATACTAAATTGAAATATAACTTCAGTTTTATACACACTTTTAAAGGAATTCCATTTTTTTTTATTCAAGCTCCCACCAAACTTTATCTTTGTAATTTATATATGAATAAATGTTTGATATCTCTTTGAAGACAGCTGACTGCACTCTTACTTGAAATTGTGACACTTTCATGCGAGAGTGATGGCTCTAACGCCATCTTGTGGATCTGTGAGGTAACAGTGCACCAGTTGAGGTTCCTATTCATCAGGGGCATTCGTGATAACAGCTCTGTCAGTGATCCAAGTTTTTCATCTAAGTATAAAAAATATATAATGCAAAGAAAAACAATTCACTAACTCTGATAGTTGCTCCTTGTTTATAGTCTAACATGAGCTGTTGGGGTCTATGCTTGAGGTCTGGCAAGCACAGACCTCTATGAATCTATCAGCCTATTAGTATTACTCACAGTATTCATCACTTATCATGCCTTTAGACACAAAACAGGATTCAAGGAGACGACTAAATCAAACAAGTGGCTTAGGACCTCCAAAATGGACCTCCATCAATTTTGTTTTCAGTCCTGAAGTGTGCTAATAAATCTTTGTAGTATGCGATAGTCTGATAAAATAGTCAGCCTTTTGGCTTGATAAAAGCCAGTTAACAGAGCTCTCCCTTTTATAATTCCACATTAAAATGCTTACAAAAAACATAATAGTTTGTCATGCATTAACAACTTGGAGCATGACGTTGTTGTGGTCCAATTCGTGAAGGCCCGGTCACCTGTTCTCTCAAACAAACCCCTGCCCCAGGCCTGCCTCTACACTGGACCCCAGTAATCCACACCCAGATGACGGATTTGTATTTCTAAATTATTTTTCACATGAGAACCTTTGAATCATTGTTAATCTTTCCTGCCCCCCTTTGAATAACCTGCTGGGGCGAGGGGGGGTGGATCTCTGTCCACCAAGACACTGCTCTACGAATGAGTCTGTGATTGGATGAATGAGGTTTGTTATGTGAGGCAGTTTCTGTGGTTGGCGAAACTAGAAATGTGCCATATAAACACAGTCCATTTACCATTAAGTCCCCTGTGATGGTATGTGTCCTATGACCATTGGGGTACGAAAATCTCTCCACCACCATAAGATGGCTATTCAGTGAGGAGTAACAAGGTTGGAATGCCCTCTCCAGCTTTGGGCTACGGTGTTGTCTCAAGCGGAGTTTAAATATCTTAGGGTTTTGTTCATGAGTGAAGGAATAATGGAGCAGGCGATTAACAGATTCATCAGCATATACTGCTGTGGTGAAGAGAGAGCTGAACCAAAAAAAGCAAGACCTATGGGTAGTGAATCAAAGAATGAGATTGTGCATACAAGCGTCTCAAATACGTGTCCTCCACTGGTTGCTATAGTCTCCCTTTTAGAGAGGAGAGGAGTTCTACCATTCTGGAGGGACTTCGATTAGAGTTGGTGCTCATCCGCATCAACAGAAATTAGTTGAGGTGGTTTGGGCATCTGGATGCGTCCTGGACACCTCCCTGGGGAGGTGTTCCAGGCATGTCCAACCAGGTGGTGGCCTCCAGGCACTCTCAAGATACACTGGAGATATTATGTCTTATTAACCCAGAACTGTCTGACTTCCTCAGACAGGAGCTGCAATCAATCTGTGGCAATCCTTGTAGTAACATATTATTGTTCTTATTTACAGACAAAGGTATGGTGATGTTCTTTAAATAAAAACAATAACTTTCGAATCAAGATAGGAAGACAAGATGAAACTTTTTGAGCCACTCCTTGTAGTATAACTAATTCTGTATACTATAGATCTATTAAAAATAAAGGAAAACGATAAAATCAGTCTGAGAAATATATGTTTACCAATAGACCATTTGTATATCTTTTTCATCCAGTAAGCAATGATTGTATTTGTGGTGTCTTGACACAAGAGCAGTGCCATTCCAGTCATTTCTCTATCATCTTAAAAACAGTTTTGTAATTTTCAATAATCATTATTAAATAATTGTTTTGATTATTTTTATGAGGCTAAAAAGTACCTACTTAGATTGGCCATTTGCCTACATTCCAGAACTTTAGACGGATATAGAATACTAACTAACTGCTATTTTTCACATGAAATTTAGCTTATTATGGTGAAAGATAAAGTCAAAGCTGGAACTTTCAAATCAGCCTTGGTTAAACTCAATCTCATTCTAGATTTAATACTAAAACAAGAGGGACAGCAATATTAATTAAGAAGAATGTTCCTTTTTCATTCTTTTGAAACTATTTATGACAATGGCGGAGTTGTGCAAGTAAACAGGTATGCCCCATGATGATGAAGAATTTATGAAGACGCTCCTTTCATCAATACCAAATATACATTCTCATTACTTGATATGAACACTGATGGACCCCTTTTGGATAAATCAAACCCCGACACTATAAATATCTCTAAATGGCAGAGACACATTTTATGAAACACTATAACTATATTGGCCCATGGCGATCTCTGCACCCAGTGGATAAACAGTTCTCCTTTTTTTCCATATTTAAAAATCTCATTCTAGCATAGATTGCTTTGTCATAGACAAAATACATCCGTTTCTGGAAACCAACCAGATTGATGACATTAGCTCCAGTTTACTTTGAGAGACTCTGAAGGCGGTCATGAGAGGCAAGGTAATTTCCTATCCTGCACATAGAGAAAAAAACAAAAAAAAAACAAAATCAAGATAAGAACAAAAATGAGAGTTACTGAAATCAATAGCCAATCAGGACAAATGTTATGCACCGACTCCAACTGCAGAACTGGACAAGGAAAAAGTGGGAAAACAGACTATTTAATCTACTATCAACAAAAGAGGCAGAGAAATCACTACTCAAAGCACAAGGTGTTTTATGTGAGCATGGAGAGAAGGCAGGGTGCCCCCTGGAGGGTAAGCTAGCCTCACAACTGATTACTCCAATAGAAGATGCCCTTCATCAAATGAGAACGGCCATCTGGGATCAATGACACGTTCAAATCCTCTCAACTCTACAAATCAGAGTCACCAAACAGCAAGGATGAAATGTTAAATTTCAAATCTATCAACTGAAGATAAAGATGGCCTGGATGGTCCAATTAGTATAGCTGAAATAATCAAAGCCATTACATTGATGCACAGTGGAAAGTCCCCAGGGCCCAATGGCTTCTCTGTAGAATTTTTCAAAAAAGAATTCCAACTTGTTCCTCTATTGTTGGATGGGTTCAATGAATCATTGCAATGAGGTACACTACCTACTCTCAAACAGGCTGTCGTATATTTATTACCTAAAAAGGGAAGAGATCCAGATAAATGTTCATCATACTGCCCAGTCTCACTCCTCAATGTGGATGTCAAAATACTTGCCAAAGTCTTACATGCAGATTTGAAACAGTCATTTCAGAGGACCAAACTGGGTTTATCCAAAGACGTCATTCATTCACAAATGTGCAGTGACTTCATGACATAATTTTCACTTCAACCTAAACAGTGACTCCAGAAGGAGTCATCGCTATGGACAATGAAAAAGTTTAAGCCTGTGGAGTGGAACCTTTTTTTTTTTTTCCCTAGAAAGATTTGGCTTTGGAGGGTGCTTTGAAGTCAAATCTCGGGTGCGTTTATTTTACAAATTGCCACAAGCATGCATATACACAAATATTAAGTCCAACATTTTTCCCGGGGAACCCGCCAAGATTGTCCACTGTCCCCCTCCTTTTCGGCATAGTGATTGAACCTCTATCAATAGCACTAAAAGCTAAACAGACTTATTCCAGGCATCACGGGGGATAACACAGTGTTACTTTTTGATGATAATTTTCCCACACTAACAACAAATATTAAAGAAGACCTTTAAAAGTGGAACAGCTTACAGCTCACACAGGGAGAATAAAATTAAAATGAATGTTGTCCCAACATTCAAATTCAAGAAACTTTATTTATCCCCAGGGGATAATTAAAGAGGGACGTAGAGCAAGCATAAATGCAGTCCACCATTCAACAGCAAAGTAAAATAAAAGAATGATAAATAAGTTGTAAGGAATGTGCAATAAAATAAATCTGTAATAAAAGGTGCAAATGGGCATTGAGGTAGAAGTCTGTATGTGCAAATCAGTCCATATGTGCAAATCAAAGTCATGTGGGATGGGGGGAATGTTTGAGGGTATGTGGGGGGTGGGCATACGGGGGCTATGAGTTCAGGAGCTGGACAGCCCTGGTCACAAAGGTAGCCCATCTCCTATGTGTCTATGAGCCACTCAAATGATAAGAAGCGGACGTGTGAAGGGTCCTGTATGATCCGGTTTGCTACCCTGCATGTCAAACGTTCATAAACAGCACTCCTAAAGGGTAATCCGATCATTTTGGAACGGACGGTGGCAGTACTCTGCAAGCCGTTTCCATTCTGGAGGCTGGTAGAGTGAAACCAGCAGGTTATGGAGAAGGTGACGATGCACTCAATGAAGGAGTAGTAGAATGTCTGGAGAATGATCTTACTTACTCCGAAGGAGTTGAGCATCCTCAGGAGATACTCCCTCTGGTGACATTTTCTGAGGATCTCCTTCGTGGTGGCGGAGAATTTCAGATGACTGTCAAAGATGGTACCCAGGTATTTGTACTCCTCCACAAGCTCAACAGGCCCTCCATGGATATTGGTGGTGACTGATGTGGCGCCCTCTGTTGGTTGGAAAAGGTCACCACCATGTCCTTAGTCTTAGACATCCTCCCAGTCCTGTTTTGGATCATCCAATGGTAGCCTTTGTCATGGTGGTCCCAGTTCTCTGCAGGTCATTCACTAGATTGCCCCATGTGGTTCTGGGATCTTTGCTCACCGTTCTTGTGATCATTTTGACCCCACGGGGTGAGATCTTGTGTGGAGCCCCAGATGGAGGGAAATTATCAGTGGTCTTGTATGTCTTCCATTTTCTAATGATGCTCCCACAGTTGATTTCTTCACACCAAGTTGCTTACCTACTGCAAATTTAGTCCTCCCAGCCTGGTGCAGGTCTACAATTTTGTTTCTGGTGTCCTTTGACAGCTCTTTGGTCTTGGCCATAGTGTAGTTTGGAGTGTGACTGAGGTTGTGGACAGGTCTCTTTTATATTGACAACGAGTTCAAACAGATGCCATTAGTACAGGTAACGCGCGGAGGACAGAGGAGCTTCTTACAGAAGAAATTACAGGTCTGTGAGAGCCAGAAATTTTGCTTGTTTGTAGGTGACCAAATACTTATTTTCTACCACAATTTGGAAATTAATTATTTAAAAATCAGACAATGTGATTTTCTGGATTTTTTTTATACCTATGGGCCTCTCACATCTTTTTAAGTGGGAGAGCTTGCACAGTTGGTGGCTAAATACTAAATACTTTTTTTGTCCCGCTGTAACTGCAATGTTGTCTTTCACAGCTAAGCAGATAAAACTCAGATTTACTGGATCTTTCACCAAACGTCTCTGGTCCATTAGACTCCCTCTGCCAGCGCTTGGAGCAAGTGAATAGCTGGATGTAATCAAGATTCCTTCAATTAAATCATGACAAGATGATATTGTTCCCAAATTCTATTTGGTATCAAAATAGCAAAGAAAAACAGTTCACCCAGCTTGAATCCAGAGGGCTCAAGACATCTACAACAAAAAAGTTTTACCACAGCAAACAAACATCAAGAGTCAGAATCCTGATGTCTGGAGCAAATTTACAGAAGCTCATCCAACCTTAATCTACAGCAGACTTGACTCCAAGCTACTCCGCCACGACCACAGCTCACTACAACTTTAAAAATGCTCCAACGACACTTTCAAAGTTAAATTGAAAACCGCTGATTTCATGTGCCTTTGTTTCATCTAATTTTATGAAACTGTTTTTACTAATCTATTCTAAACCTATTTCTTAGTGTCTACTTTTATGGTTTTATTATGCATTTCTATTTGCATTCTTATGCTGTTTATATTATTATTTTTCCCCATCTTTCTTTCATCTTCATGCCATTGTAAAGCAATTTGAGTTGTCTTTGTGTATGAAATATATTCTAGAAATAAACTTCAGCTACAAGTTTGTGTGTGTG
>JBAMYA010041959.1:0-15017 GCA_037176975.1 Arrhamphus sclerolepis | reverse complement strand
GGATGGATGGATGGATGGATGGATGGATGGATGGATGGATGGATGGATGGATAGATAGATAGATAGATAGATAGATAAATAGATAAATAGATAAATAGACATGGACCAGTGCTGCTTCCATCAGCTGCTGTCATGAGGCAGGACAACAGAAAAGTTGAACTTCTGTGCCGATGACACTCAGTTAAATCTATTTTGTATAATCACAATGTTTTGTGGCAAAATCCCAAATTTCCTAACATCATGACATCGGTATACTTTTTAACTCACATATAATATTGCAACTTTTTGTCGTGAAATATCAACTATCACAAAATATCTACTTTTTGACATAAAATCATGACCAGTTTATGTTGTAAAACTATAACTTTATGTCCAACAATCACAACAAAACATAAAATAAAATCATAAAATCACAAGTTTGGCGTCAGATTGCATCTGATGTGAAGCAGCTGAAACAACATTCATCCAGTCAGAGGTCATAGGGGGAGGAGCTTCACTGATAATTAGCAGCAATTAGCTGTAACTCTGCCATGGTGGTGAGGGAGGTACTTAGGATTACCCACATGGTTTTATTAATTATTTGGGGAATAGTAAATAATGGAACTGTGGAAAAGTCCTATGTAGTTGTTCATGTGAGGTTGAATTACTCTAATTGTAAATTATTCTAGTTCTGCACTACTCTAATTGTGAATCATTCTAATTTTGACCCACTACCATCAGAAGATTTCTTTTATTATGTTTCTACACAAACCAACACCAGTAAATCTTGTACCACTGATCTCAGGGGACATTTAAAAAAAATAATTTTATTAATTCAACATTAAAAGACAGAACGCATGAAGAATTCAGCTCCACGTACAACCAACAAGCGAGCTAATTTGAATAACAATCCGAGGAGGAAAACAAAGTGCGCCTTATTACATTTTAATCCGAAGCTTTGTCCAACGGCTGATGAGCTTTTCCTCTGAGAAAGCAATTATTTTTCCTCCTCAACCCTATAACTTACATCATTAGCATATCGGCTGCATTATTAATTAAAATACCACTGAGGGAGAGTCGTCTAATTATCATTCTTTTGAAGGAGATAAAGATGCATCAGTGACGTTTGAGATCAGCCTGTTGGTCCGGAAGCTTCCAGACTCCAGTGGGGTTGGTGGCGTCTCCGTGGTTACCATCTGGTTCTGACCTCGTCAAGGACTCTCAGCTCCTGGTGGTCATTATCTGATCTACGGATCCCTCGAAGGGACTAAAAAGTACCATTAACATGACTCAGTACACCTCCTTATGTAGATTAATGTTAAAAGGCTCTTCATGTCGGATTCTGTCATCAGTGCTTCTTTTCTGCCAACAGTTTTAATTAATTACTGTTAATTACTGAAAGCAGTGTGTCATTTTTATCTGACACAGACGGCTGAAGAGGTAGACTCCAGATGGCGCTCAAGCTCCTCCCCGTTTTCTGCAGAACAACCAATGAGCTGCTGTTTTACAAACATCTCAGTCAGACCTCAAAAAGTTGTGATTTTACAACAAAAACTTATGTTTTTGCGATAAAAAGTCAGGATTTTGTCAATTTTAAGACTTAAGGAAACATCTAAATTACTAAAAGTTAATGTTTTACGACAAAAAGTTGCAATAATAATTTGAGAATAAGTTGAGAACTGCTTTTTTCAGACTCCAGCGGTGTCTTTGTGGTTACCGTCTGGTTCTGACCTTGTCAAGGACCCTTCAGTGATGAGCCGGCTTTGTCGAGCTCAGGTCCTGGTGGTCATTATCTGATCTACAGCTCCCTGGAAGGGACTAAAAGGTTCTGTCAATATGAGTCAGTACACCTCCTGCAGAACGACCAAAGAGCAGCTGTTTCACAAACACCATGGTCTGACCTCACAAAAAATTTGTGATTTTGTGATAAAAAAATTGTGATCTTGTGATAATAATAAAAAAAAAAAAAAGACCCAGGCTCCGCCGGGTTGTGTTTTGTCTAATCTGAAAGCTAAAAGACATCTCCTGCAGTGACCTACCTCAGGACGCGGTCGTTGGGACTTCCTTTTAGGTGTTCGGTTCCTGGCTGAGGGACCAGCTGCTTGTCGTGGCTTTTGGAGAGTTTCTCTGCAGCAGCAATGGGACAGCCAGAGAGACTGGAGGGATGGAAGACAGAAACAATCAATAATCAATAATGAATACTGAAAACCGCTGATCTCCTTTGTTTTGGCCTCAGTGATGCAGGACGAATGTCTCTTCACAAACATTATCATCATAAACACCTTTTCAGCAGAAACAGGTGGTGGTCCGGCTGACGTACCTGCGGTGGGTGTTGCGGTTGCTGTTGACGTGTCCCTGACCAGTGCAGCCGGGAGTCGGACACTTCAGGACATTTTCATGCATGGCCAGAACTGTGGAGAGAAAAAACACAAAGAACCTCAGAGCTTTTTACTGATAATTAATAAACAGTTTCACTCTCAAATAGATAACTTAAGAAAAAAAAAAATATTCTGCTTTCTATTTTAAAATAAATCCCTCTTTAGTTCTTCTGCATCAGATGGCTTGGAAGGCCTCTAGGTGGCGTTAGAGGAAGATGCACATTTTAGCTTAAGAACTGAATCAGAACGAGCCTGAATTTTCACCAAACATGAGATATCATTAAGAAAAGTTGTTAAAAGAATTGGACAATCCATTTCTAAGTTCCACACCAATCTAATCTGTGGGCGTGGCTCAAATGCAGTCATTGGCTGTAACTTGTGATGTCATTATCCAAAGTTAAAACTTGGCTTTGACAACCAGTACAACAGTTGTTGACAGCGGGTTTAGTAGAATTTTGTCCAAAGGGGGTGCTGCAGCTCACACATTTTCAGAATAAAAGGAGCTGACTGAGATAAAAATATAGTTTTATAAACTTATAAAAGGCTTTTATTGCAAAGGGACAGTTAGCTAACTTTTCAAAAAAACCATCTGCAGTTTGTTTTGCAGTGAACTTTAAATAAAAACCTTAAAATTCTTTATCATTTTTTCCCCCTCCAGCTGATGAAAAGAGTGAAAACAAGAAACTCACTCTCAGGGGGGATGCGGTCCTTGTGCGGGCAGCCCGACAGGCTGCGGTGGTGGGGGTACAGGCCGGTCACGTGACCCGTCCCATCACAGCCTGGCGTTGGACACTTGATCTCCCTCTTCTCAGGCCTGGAGCTCTCTGAGACTACAGGAAGGAGAGAGGAGGGAGGAGGCAGGAGAGGAGAGAAGGAGGGATGATGGTTAATGCCATCAGACGGTCCGCTCGGCCGAGCGTGAAATCCAGACGTGTTTCAGACAGCAGCTGCACCTCTTCACGTCCGATGTGTGGCAGTTCACAAGAAAAGTCATTTAATCCTTTTTTATTTGAGTACAAACATCATAAAAATGAAAAAGACAAACATAAGCCACACGTGTCAAACTCGAGGCCCGCGGGCCAAATCTGGCCTACCACTTCATCTTATCTAGTCCGTTAGAGCATTTAAAGATGATCATAAACTTTTCTATGGAACAGTTCTCAGGAAACGTGTCATTCAGTTCTGACATCTAGTGGAATAACTAAGGTGGAGAGCAGCTAGTTTATGTCACAAAGTCAGGATTTAGTAAACATTTGAAAAAGATTTTACAACTAAAATTGGATCGTTTTTGTCAAAATTTTACGACTAAAAGTTGAAATCAATCAATTTTACAGCTGCTGGAATTTAGTGTCAAATTATTGCCAAAAGTTAATATTTTCCAACAAAAAAATTGTAATTTTACATTAAAAAGTCACAATTTTGTAATGTTTGTTATTATACGATAAAGATTTTGTTGTTAAAAAAAAAGTCTCGACCTTTCAAAATTTGCAACTTTACAACAAAATTGTCTTTTTTTTTAAAAAAAACAAAACACAGAGGTCTCAAATTTTTGATAACGGTCACAATTTCTGTAAAATTTGAGGTTTCAAATTTCGATGCCCCCAGACTTCTGCTGCCTCAAAAACCCAAACTTCTGAACGGCATCTGCGACAAACGTCAGCCATGATGGAGTTCAGCTGACCTGGAACAAGTCCAGTTTACTACCATGAAAACACGACTGAGGGTCTCTAAACATCTGAACAAGCCAACAGACTACTGGATCAAAAAACTCTGGACAAATGAGACCAAAATGGATCCCAGAACTGTGAACCCAGAGCCAGCAGAAACCCCTCAGTCCTGCTGGAGAGCATAGTGGTGGAAGAGTCATGATCTGGGGACCATGAACTCGATAAAGCAGAACATTCATCTGTCTGACAGCTAAGGATTTGTTGAAACTGGGTCATCCCAAACAGTAGATCTACGTCAGGAATCTTAAAAAACAAAACAAAACAAAACAGGTCAAAGTTCGGGCCTGAACCTGACTACCATACTGTGACAGCAGTTGACAACAAATAAAGTCTGGCCAGAAAAGAGAACAAGGTCAACGGTGTGGCCCTTTTCATGTGTGGGACCAGTCAAGAAGAAGAACGGATAGAATTCCTTCAGAAACGTGTAATAGACAGATGGATAGTAAAAGATCGTGGTGTAAACATCTTATTTTGATGTTTTGATGATGAACAAAAATCTGAAACCACATGAGAAGGGACTCCAGGACTAAAAAATTCACCTGTAATTAAAGATTCCTGTTTTTCCTGCTGCTCTTGGAGGCAGGCCAGCCAGCGTCTGCCGAACAGCCGACAGGAAAAAAGGAGTGAGAAGATGGCGTGATGCTCCATTGGCCTTCAAATTGAATGTTAACGAGACACGTATCTCCTAATTAGCGACAAGCAGGATGGTAACGTCGCAGCAGGAGGCAGCGCAGGCCAAGGAGAGGGCAGCTTCACCACTGGCATGACGAGTGGGCAGCAAGCCAGAGCAGTGAAGAACAAGGCTGAACACATGTAAACATACACTCCATGTCCGCCGCACTGCCGCCACGCTCATCCCGCCGCGCCGCTGGAGCACCTCCTCTCCACCTGAAGACACTTGACTGCCGTGAACGGAAAAGAGCGTTGTGACTCAGCGCTCTTTAGTCACTCAGTTTCCGTCATCGAGCACTCAAATCTGATTCAGAGGTTTCTGGCATTGACCTTTGGTTGAGGTCAAAATCATTACCCTCCTTCATGAAATCAAACAAAACCGTGGAGATGACCACGCTTGATGGTTTTACTGCTCATTTGTTTCTAAAAGCTAAATTCAAGCCTTGAACATTTTCAGACATTCAAACTTTTAAAAGCTTTGCGAAAAAGATTTAGAAATGATTAATTGCTGGACTCCATGTTCATGTTATGGACCATATCTCATGATTGATCACCTATACTCTATAGCTCCACTGGAGTTATGAAACATGTCAGATGGCCAGTGATTGGTAAATGTTCCATATTTGTGCCTGATAGGTCCACTGGCTGATCAATCACTGCACGTTGTCATTTATGTTCTATAGCAAGGAGTGTTAGTCATTTTCTAAAGCTGCTTGATGCTCTATGGATGTTAGACCTGTGTTGGACCTCCGTCCTACCTTTGCTGAAGTAGCTCTTACGGAGGACGTCCAGGTGCTTGGGCCTGTCCTCGATGGTGAAGTACCGCTGATGGTGGACATCCGGCGCTCGGAGCAGCTCTCTGGGCCCGGCCGGCTTCACCTGCTCTGCCTTCAGGGCAATGGCTTGCTCCAGCAGGCCCAGGTTCCCCCGGGTCATGTCGAACATCTCTGACTCGTCTGTCACAGCTGAACGCTGTGACAGGCTGTCCTCATCATCGCGCTCGCCGTCCCCATCCAAGTCATCAAAGTCTTTTTCCTCGGACTTATCCGACTGCACTTCGATGATGTCGGTGGAGGCCGAGGACGAGGCCCTGTGGTGTTTAAAGTCTTCCCCTCTGTTGATGGGGATGTAGTTCTCCAGAGGACGGTCCTGGTGGGAGCTGTAGCCCAGAGGAGCGTTGCTCTTGTAGTTTTGCAGTGAGCTGGTCTTGTGTGAGTTAAGTTTGTCCACCAGAGTTTCTCCATTAGTATGGCAGTCCTCTAGAGGACTGGTTCTGTTAGGACTGGAGTTCACTGGAGGACTGGAAGTGTTAGGACTGGAGTCCTCGGGAGGACTGGGTCTGCTGTAGTCTTCTGGAAGACCAGTTCCGTTGGTCTTGTGGTCTTCCAGAAGACTGGGCCTGTGGTCTTCTGTCTTGATGTGTATTCCCTGAGCTGCTGCTGTGCTGGTGATGGTTTGGACGGTGGTCAGCATGTTGGATATGGATGGAGCGTGTGGTGTCTGCTCGCCTTTGTCCTCTGGTGCATCTTCTTCATGTTTGATGTGGTGGACACCCTGGGACAGATACTCTGGGTCAGCTCCCTCCTGAAGAAGACAGTCCTCTGGCATTTGGATAACGGGTACCTCGTCCTCGTTCAGCTCCTCCTGCTGCTCCGTTTTTACTTCCTTTTCCCATTCAGCTTCCACGCTGCTTTCTTCGGTCTCCATAGCAACCGTCTGCTGGATGGACACGCTCAGAGCGTTGTTACTGTTGGAGACCTTGCCCAGGTGGAGGAGTGAGTTGGCTACGTCCTCGGTGCTCTGGGCAGGGGACAGACAGTCCTCGGCAGCAGGGGGCGCTGCTGTGAGCTCCGGCTCGATGATCAGACACTCTTCCTCTGTGGAGACGAAGACAGAGATGTTAGTAACGATAAATTTGAAATCACACAAATCAGATTCATGAGTAGAAAATATGTGGAATGGAAATGCGTCAGTTTGACAAAACGCCCAGGTGTTGTAAAACTGGTGGTGATGTTCCTCAGGGCTCCATACTCAGGCCACTGCCTTTCACACTAAACATGTTCCTGTTCAGTCCTCCAATCAGAGAACAGGATAGAAACGTTCATTTTATAAATCAGAAATGGCTATTTCTTTTGCAAAGTTACTGTTTTCAGTAAGGGGTTTTTGTTTTGTGTTGTTTTTCTTTTGCAAAGTTGCATTTTTTTGTGAAGTAGCAATTTTCTATGGAATATTATGTTTCATTCATTTTTGATTATTTTTTAAACAATTGTCTGCATATCTATTAATGGTTAATGCCATACTGCAGATCATTAGGGAATTTACACAATCACATGGTGTTATATCTACATGCCCCACACACACAAAAACACACACATATATACACGCATATAATTACATCTGTTTTTTAATTTTACCATTTATACAATGAAAAAGGTTATGTTGTTTATTATAAAGCAATTCATAACTGAAAAACAATATAATTTTAAAGTATGAACACAAATATGGTTTAGATTTTGAAAAGTTTTTTTTCAAAATTTCCATTTCTTTGTAAGGAACTGCAATTACTTTTAATATATCTGCATAATATATTTTCACTTCTTTTGCAAAGTTGATAGTTTTAGATTTTTGTTTTCGTTTTTAATGCTGTGAGTTTTTGCAAAATTGTGACTTCTAAAAAAAAATTGGTGGTTTGTTGTGTGATGTTACAATTTTTTTTTTTAGGAATCTCTGAAACCAGATGAGACCAATGAGCTAACTAGACTACAGACCAGTCACCTAACTGTACTACAGACTAGTAAAGTAACTGGGCTACTTACCAATAAGCTAACTAGACTACAGACCAGTCACCTAACTGTACTACAGACTAGTAAAGTAACTGGGCTACCTACCAATAAGCTAACTAGACTACAGACCAGTCACCTAACTGTACTACAGACTAGTAAAGTAACTGGGCTACCTACTAATAAGCTAACTGGACTACAGACCAGTATGCCATCTGGACTACAACCATGTCTGAATGACATAAAGACCTGGATGGTGCTGATGTTAATGAACTTCCTGCTAATGAAGTTCCTGTTAATTAACTTTCTGTTAATTAATTAATCGCTTTCATGTTCATAAAGTCAGGCCCACTCTGACCCAAAAACGCAAAAGTGCCTTTTTACTTCCCTTCTTCCTGTTCTCTCCTTGCGCAAAATACAATAACAAAGAGAAACAACATGACAAAACAACATGACGAAACAACACGGGAAAATGTACAATTTTGTCTGGACAGATGAGTAGGTACACAGGGCTGCCAATATTTTCCCATGAAGCTGATTTCATCTCAGCTAGCTTCGACATAATTGAAGTTAGCCTGCTAGATTTGTTTAATTAACCCATCTTGAATTTGAACTGTAGATTCTTTAACATAAATTTGTAAGGTTATAAACTTTCTTTTGGTTGTTGTTGTTGATTTTTTTTTTTAATTTACTTGAAGGAGTACCCACACCCCCCAGAATCAGAGTTTTACTCTACTGGCGCCCACAAACAGAATCTTACCACCAGGTCAGTGGATCCTACCAGGTCCTATGCTGTTTCACTTTCAGTTCAATTTAACTTTATTTACGCAGTGTCTATTAGAATACACATGGTCTCTAGACTACTCACAGAAAACCAGATTACAACCCCCGAGAAAATATTATGACATTTTAGTGATGTAATTAAATATTAAGTAAATAAACATTCATTCATTACCTGGGAGTTTACCTTCTGTTTCAGGGCCCTCCTCCTCAGTCTGTTCCTCCTCCTCCTGTTGTCCATTTGTCTCTCCATCCTGGGCCAGGTACTCCGTCACCTCCCCTTTCTCCTCCTCCTCTGTTTTTTCATCCTCCTTCTCTCCATCGCCCTCGTTCTCGCTGCTGACGTCGCTCTCTGCGCTGAAGCCCTCATCCAGGGCAAGTTTCAGGGGGTGGGACTTCCTCTTGGAGGCGGGCTTTTCGGCCTCCTGTTCCTGTTCTTGCTCTGCCTCCTCCAGACGCCGCTTCCTGGCAACAGGGCAGCCGAGGACACTGATGGAGGACGGAAACGCGTAGTCTTTATTGAAAAATGGTCCCACCTCTTCAAAACATCATTTGTTTTTATTTTATTCCATTTTATTAAATTTTGTTTTATTTACTTTTTTTAACATATGAGGCTAGTTAAGCATGATAACATAATGCCAACAAGTAAAGTCATCAGCAACTTTTAGAGCAATTGTTGCTGTGTTCCAACTGGACATTGGGTAAGCAGGAATGGATGTCCCTGACCTTTGCTGATGTCTTTCCCTCTTGGTTTTATGTTAACGAAAAAGAACAAGAAAACTCCCAGAAAGATTAAGAAAGAAGGCATAGAGTTTATGACTTTAAACTTTGTAATGAGAAACACTTGTTTAATAAATGTGGAATAAAATCTCATGCACTTCAGGTCCTTCAGTGAGTGGGTTGGGGGTGAGTGAAGAGGATGCACCGACGTGACTGGCCTGAGGGAGGCGCCATGCTCGCTCTGACATCACAACCAATTACAGTCAATTTAGCGGAACGCTTAATGAACAAGCTGCATGAGAGACGGGCAGGCGAGGCAGCAGAGGGTGAAATCCAATAAACTCCCTCTTACTCTGGGTGGGTTGGGGGGGGGGGTCTATAAACACGGTGCATCTGAAACTGAAGCTGAATGAACAAATATGTAAACAGAGCGCTGATATCTGCCTTCAATAAGGAGAAGTCATGAGCCACTGGACCGCAATGCCTCCGTGGGTCTACGCAGGTTTTAGCGGGTCTATGTGGATTTTAGTGGTTCTACGTGGGTTTTAGTGGGTCTATGCGGATTTCAGTAGTTCTACACAGGTTTTAGTGGGTTCCAGTAGGTCTATGCGGGTTTTAGTGGGTCTACATGGGTTTTAGTGGGTCTACATGAATTTTATTTGGTCTATGCAGGTTTTAGTGGATCTGCATGGGTTTTAGTGGGTCTACATGGGTTTTTGTGGGTCTACGCAGGTTTTAGTGGGTCTACGTGGGATTTAGCAGGTCTGCATGGGTTTTAGTGGGTCTCCTCATCTTTCCGAAGGTCTATGTGGGTTTTAGTTGGTCTACATGGGTTTTAGTGGGTCTCCTCAGCTTTCTGTTGGTCTCCGTGGGGTTTAGTTGGTTTTAGTGGGTCTACATGGGTTTTAGTGGGTCTTAGTGAGTCTATGCGGGTTTTAATGGGTTTTAATGGGTCTCCTCATCTTTCCGTGGGTCTACGCGGGTTTTTGTGGGTCTATACGGGTTTTAGTAGGTCAGCGTGGGTTTTAGTAAATCTACTTGGGTTTTAATAGGTCTATGTGAGTTTTAGTGAGTCTGTGCGGGTTTTAATAGGTCTCCCTTAGGTTTCTGTGTGTCTCTGTGGGTCTCCACAGCTGGACACTCATTCAGCGTTCACGCCTTCATTCTTCTGTAAATCAGGACAACTCAAGAGCTGATGAAGCTTGGTAGTATTAATATGAGATTTATTTGTTTTTATTTCTAATTTTGAAGCCAGGTTTAGAATAAAAGGGAACTAAAATCAAGATGAATTTTTTTACTTATCACATATTCTTATATTCGTATTCTTATATTCGTAGCCTAAAAGGGCTACGTGCAGCTGCTAGATGGTGTAGTTCCTCCAATGACCATTAGGTGCCATGTTTCCATTACAATTTTATAATATACCTTTTTAAAAATCTACATATGTCTTGAAATGTCAATAAAACTGAACTGTAAAATGTTTTAATTTAAGCCATGTTTTGCTCTTAAGCCGTGTTTTCTCGCTTCAAGATAATTCCTTCTAAAAATGATGATGGATGTCCACAACCTCTTCAGCGTATGCAGGTAAATTTCTATTTCTGAAACTGTCTGAGCCAAATATGATTTCGACTCTAAAAGACATCTAAAACTAATTATTACAAAGTGAAAACAGATGTTCAGCCCAAGAGCCTACATTTAGTTTTCTTTTATATCAAAAACTATATGGATTCACAGAGCCTCCATAGCCACAAGGGTGACCCCAGTTTCCAAGTCTTCAGTTGCAACCACCAGCACGTTTAAGTGTGATTCATAATTTCTTAAATTTTCTCACGTATTTCCAAAATTATGAGTGCAAAAATTTGCTAATATATGTCTGAAAATTAAATTAAAAAGGAAACAACAAGAGTTATGTTACAATTCTTAGTCATTAAAAGTCATAATTTATAAATCTGCTCTCACAAATTTACACATTTATAAATAAGAATTTCTGCATTTCCTTCATAGGATCTGGCCTCAAGAATTTTTGTCATAAAATCTCAAATTTGACAAAATTTGTGACTTTAATCATAAAATTGAGGCTTTTGTACTGGACTTTTGCACAAACTTTAAATGTTAGCCTTAAAAAGAAAATCAAATGTTTTTGTAAAATTGTGAATTTTGTAATGCCACATATTTTTCTTTTGTAAAAAGGGGATTTTTTTAAATCATAAAATCTAAAATTTTACAAAATCTTTCAAAACTTTTGACAAAAGTCAAAATTTTGAAAGATCAAGACTTTTTTCCAAGAACCAATTACTTTTTTAAAGAAAACACATATTTTGCAAAAATGATTTTGTTCTTAAATTCTGAATTTTGCATTATCACATTTTTTCATAAAAAGCAATTTGTTTGTACTAAAATCACAATTTCCCTAATAATTTTTTTCAAAAAACACAAATGTTTCTTGTAAAATCACAAATTTGAAAAATCAAGATTATATTTTTAACAACGACAATCTTTTATCATACAATCACAAATGTTATGAAATGGAAAATGTCAACTTTTTTCAATGTTTTAACATAAAGCAATAGTTGCAAAATTAAAAATTTTGCATAATTTCAACTTTTTGTCTGAAATCACAAATATTTTTTAAATAAAAAATTAATTTGACAAAAATCACAAGTTAGGACACAAAAATAGCAGCTTTTCCTACAAAAAGAAACTTTTTGCCCGAAAATCAATTTTTTTTTAATATGACAAAAATGATCAACTTTTTGTTTTAAGGTCTTTTTCAATCATTTTCTAAATCCTAACTTTTGACATAAACCAGGTGCTCTCCACCTCAGTTATTCCATTTTTCTCAATGTCAGAACTGAATGAAATGTTTCCTCTGAAATGTTCTAGTTAGAACTTTATGATCATCTTTAAATGCTCTCACGGACCAGATAAGGTGAAGTGGAGGACCACATTTGAGTTTGACACCGGTCGACTAAAGCACTGAGAGAGTTCCTCTAACAGTATATGGCCCCGGGTCCCCCACGAAGCTGGAAGCGGCCCTGGCGTTACCAGAGAGAGTTAGGAGGACAGACAAACAGACAGCGAGGGACATGTCCCTACCTTCGGTGTCGTGAGTATCTCCCACTGATATGGCCGGAGCCATTGCATCCGGGGGTGGGGCAGCTGGACGGATGGGTGGAGTTAGAGATATGAGTGACAGCAGCAGTAAAACAGCTTCACGTCAGCACATGCATGCAAAGATCACACACACACACACACACACGAAGCATGAAAGCATCAAGCCTGGCCTACAACCTGTCAGCTGCTCCCCACCCCCCACCATCTTCATCACATCTTCATCCTTTCTTTCTCTGCTGTTCAGGTTGACTCTCAGGATGACGTTGTTCAGTTCTCGTTAACTTCTGCCAGCGATCGCCCTTAATTACTTCAATTATTCTCAGGATTAATTTCACTTTAAAAAAAGCTGTATTTGCATCTCCGGCATCACTGCTTCATTTTTATTTTACTTTTATTCTAATCTACAAACAGAAGCATTTTTCTGGAGAGCTGAGAGAAGACTGGTCCTCTGAGGTGATGAAGAGGATGAGGAGGCAGATGAAGAGGATTAGTGCAGAAGTTAGGGCCCCCTTCTTATAAAACACAATAAAAATCAACTGATTAGAGAGGCTGTTAGTGTCTTAAAACATTACCAGATGAACAACAGAAAACTCTTATGTCACCGTGGTGCTTTTTATTTGATGAAGATGACGGATGAAAGACTACTATAAAACCTGTTTGAAAGCCAATGCCAAGAAGGAATGACATTAGTGATTGTCTTAAAGAAGCTGCACACGAGTCTGTAAAATGGTTTCATGCTATCTTCAGATGATTCAAACCAGATTCAGTTTTGTTTGGAAGCGTTACCACAAAACTGGTGTCATCTGGGTTCAAGGGGGTGTGGCTAACAGAAAGATACTACTACTCATTTATTTCTGCAACCATAAGGGATGGGGGTACTTTTTAACTTTTAGAAAAAAGCAGGTACTTTAGCAAGAGCACAACTTTTTGAAATAATATCACACTTTTATGTTGTAAAAAGATGTGTATAAAAGCAAATTTACAAACTATGATGACAAATTAAGCAAAATTGTGACTTTTTAACTTTATAATTACAACTGTTTTCTTTGCCTTAAAATTTCGACTTTTGGACAAGCACATTCTTTAAATATAAAGTTATAACTCTCTTTAATAAATTCAAGAATTTTTTTTTTTTGTCATGAAAGTTCAGAGAATCACAACCTTTTACTCAAAATATCACTATATTATGACAATATTTGTCCTTGTGATATTTTGTGCAGGTGGAAAAATCAGAAATTCATCCTTTAACTAACTAACGAAATAAATAAATAAATACTGTTGCATGGTGATTCCTTGGCAGGGCTTAATCTGACCAATTAGGTGCGTTTGATAGAACCTGTGATTGATCAAAGTTCACTAACTTACACGCACATTCTTACAAACAAATTCAGAGACCGAAATCATGACCTCCAAAGAAAAATTATTAAATGGTTTTAATATTGTTATTAAATATTTAGTAACGAAACAGTAGAGACCAATACATGGATACATCGATTTAATGATCCAGAAGCATCGACACAAAATGAAAAATCAGACGTGAAAACACGTAGCTGTCATGAGCACATTACCAGGGCATCTTTTGAAATGTGTTTTCATTAAAGGAAAAGATTATTTACGTAATTTCATGAATGAATTCAGTTTATAGAAAAATTACTATGTTCTGGTTCATCTGACATTGTTTTCAGCTAAAACTCAGCGTTTCACTACCATCTAATGATTTTTCATTAAAATCAGGGTTAGAAGAGGGGGCCCAATCTTTTGCAGGTGACATTCAACGTTCTTTCAGCGCCCCCCCCCCGTCCTTTGATGGGGAGGTGGGGGGTAAAGAGATCAGGCTGCTTCCTCTCATCTGCTGTTTGCGTTCAGAGCAGGAAACAGAAATCAATACTTCTAGAGAAATGCTGATGATCAGAAATAAAACTAAGAATATTCAGGGGCAGATAAAGACTCTGGTGGGGGGGGGGGCTGCACACCGGCGGACATAAAAGGATGATATAAAGGAGAAATTATACAAAGATGAAGGTGTTCTTACCTCGGTTCCTGTCCTACGAGCTCAACAGGAACTAAGAGAGAAAGGGGCAGGGTGGGGGGTGGAGGGGGAGGTGGGGGGGGGGGGGGGTGCAGAGGTGAATGACTGCTCAGAAAACAAGATCAATAAGTCACAAATGCACACAGTTCCCAGGAGGGTTTCCTCGTAGAGGCTGATGACTGGATTTGAGGAAGAAGGTACGCCCACACACAATAAGACACAAAAACACACAAAAATACACAAAAAGACACACTTACAAGCAAACCAAGAACAAGACTAATGACTCAAAACTACAGCTGTTTATCCACGTTTGAACATAAAACCGAAACATCAACCTCTGCAGGTCCGACTACCAATACCAACTACTAGAGACCAACCCCAACCTGGAGCCCACTGCTCTGGGTCCAACAGCCCAGATGGGTCAAATGCAGAAAACAAATTTCCCCAAAGGATCAACAACAGTATATGAATGAATGAAAGAAAAGAAAAAAAAATTAAATAAATAAGTGAATTAAGTGAAATTAAATAAAAATTTATAAAGTTTTGCTGAAAAAAACTTGAAAAACTCAAAACTTTTGACTTGAAAAAAAAAAATCAACATCTTGAAGAAAAATTCAGAGAAAATGCTAACCAATAAATTGAATTATAAAATAAAATAAAATTTGTATTAATAAGTTTACATATTGTGTGAAAAAAACTCAAACATACAGGACTTTTGACTTCATAAACAAAAAAAAATTAACAAAGTTAAAATTAATATTTGGATTTACAAGTTTTTTTTTTTCTCTATAATGCCTTTTAGGAAAACTTTTCTTTATAATCTCAAAATATAATAGTT
>JBAMYA010041958.1:0-15018 GCA_037176975.1 Arrhamphus sclerolepis | reverse complement strand
ATAGATAGATAGATAGATAGATAGATAGATAGATAGATAGATAGATACACACACACACAGACACACATATATATACACACATATATATATATATATGTATATATATAGAGAGAGAGAGGGAGAGAGGCAATGACAAATAAATGTTTCTTATTCTTAATGGTCATTCAAGGAATGTTTTTCAACTTGTGAGTGGTCTTATGGCTTCAAATACGTGCCTCCTGCTGAGGATTTGGTCTTATTACCTTAATGTATTCATTCATATAATAAATGTACATAATAATATGATAAATATAATTATTAATATGAGTAATGTCTCAAGAATAAGGGTCAGCCATACTTATTGCAGTACAGGCACTGCAGCAGACCTCTACTCAAGGAACTGATACCATCAAAGTATTTGCGGTTCACAGTTGAAACCTCGCTATTTTTTTGTATCTCTAAACAATGATGATAATATTTGTGTTAGGAAATGATAATCACATTAAAGATAACTGATAATATATTGTATACCATCATGTTGTTAATGTTTTAATCATATTTCTGTTTATCCATCTATTATCTATACCCACTTAGTCCTAATAAGTGTGTCTACCAGTATATGGCCACAGGTACCTGCTGGAGCCAGACCAGCAGCAGGGGTACACCTGGGGAAGGTCACAAGTCCATCACAGGAACACATACAGATACAGGAACACATATAGATACACAGCCATACACACTCACTCCTATACCGTTCTTGGATGTTACCACGGGCTTTTCATTGGTTGTAAACTCTCTGTATTTACATCCATGACAGCATCTATCTATTATAGATATAGAGTGATACTGATTTTGTCAATGATATCTTTTGTTTTAAGAATGTAGCGCACTTGGGTTACTTTGGCCACACCAAAGGTTTTTTGCTACTTCCCTTATGGATTTATGTTGCTAAGAGACTAATGATAGTCTCTTTGCACTTCACATTGGTAGCTCGATTCAAACAGCTGCCAAATGACAACTCAGTACTTGATATAAACTCCAGAGCTTTTATCTGCATTATTTATCTTGAAGTAATGAGGAAATGAACCAGACGTGGTCAATTAAATTCCTTTCAGTCAATCCTCCAAATACCCCAACAATGGAGGTATTTCACTTAAAATGGCTGCAATTCCTAAAGGGTGAATTTCATATTTTTGTGATATCTCATACATATAATAGCTGGAAGATTTTGATCCGATGTTAGGCTTTGCCATGACCCTGGGTTTCTGAGAGGCGCCTAGAGACAACTTGTGTTATAATAGAATCTTAATTGTTTTATATCAAATCCATGGAGGTGCTGTATTTTATGGCCTGTTGTTTTCACTCATGGACTGATGAATCTTGGTTTTGTTGTTTTGGACTATTCCCCTACGATTAGGGAAGAAAAAAATTATTTTGAAGGAAGAAATGTGGTCATTCAGTATATTCAGCTGATCACCTGATGCAAGCCCAGATCATGGTACTGCCACCACATGCTTGCACTTTAGGGTTAAGTAACTTGCTGTCGGATCAGACATATTAATCACTTCAGTACTTTCAATAAACTTTCAATAACTTTCAATATCACTGATCATCTAAATATAGTTGCATTTTCTTGACCTACTTCCTCCTCCAGTTCACTCTGGACTGGCCACCAGTGCATTACAGAGAATCATCAGCTGTCAGTTTAAAGCACCAATGAACTCTGAGGAAACCAGTGCACCAGAAGGAAACCAAGGTACAAGGGGAACATATAAACTTCACATATAAGAAATGAAACTTCACATTACAACAAGCGAAAGGCTGCACAAGATAGCAATGAACATACCAGGATATTTCACAACTTGCAAACTGTGTGTCAGAACGTCATCCTAATCTTTAAGTAACCAACATTCTGAAGATAGTTTCTCACAGGTGAGCCAACGTTTTTTCTCCCAGGACAGGGAGAGGCCTCAAGTCTGATGAGAAACTGGATGAAGCTCTTGTACTCCATGTGTGGCAGAAGGAGAGAGAGAGAGAAAGAGAGAGAGAGAAAGAGAGAGAGGGCCCCAGCCACAGAACAAAAGCATCTTTGTGAGTGATTGGAACCACATTTCAACCTCCCCTCTTTTTCTCTCTGACGTTCTTACTCTCTCTTCCTCACTCTCTACCAGTCATCATAGATTTCAGAAACTTGAAAGAATGAAACGTTTAGAACAACACTCAGAGATTGACAGTGCCTGTGCGACTCCAGATTTACCTCCCTGGGAGCACACCTCTACACACACAAACATGTCTGTGTGTGTATGTGTGTGTGTGTGTGTGTGTGTGTGTGTGCTCTCTCCCAACCTCAACATTTCCTGCATCCATTCACAGCATGTGAACTCAAGTATTCTGGTCAGAAATCCTTCAAGAAGTGGGCCAGTGCTCATCTCAGTCCTCCGTGCTCCTCAGTCAACCTGCTCTTTCTCTGCTGACTATTTGAGGACTGGAAAGCCTCTAAAGCCTCAGAGACCTTAGTCAAACAAAATCAGGTATGACAAGAAGATTGCTGTTGGACAATTTGCCCATGGTTCTGCTTGAAGCAGAAACCATAACTCCCCTTTGTATGTGGGTATTTGGACGTAGCTGCTTAGCTAAAAATGTAATTCGGCTGCACCAAAAAGGTTGACGAAGCTGTTTTCAGGATACAGTACATCGTCATGAGACACATTATGACAATGAATCGTCTGAAACATAATATTGTATCATTTTTCATACTGATTCCAAACTATAGTTCAAATTTTTAAAAATACATTCATTGTCCTGTGATGGACTGGCGACCAGGGTGGACCCCTGCCTTTTGCCCAAAATGAGCTGGGATAGGCTCCAGCAGACCCCCTTAACCCTGCAAAGGAAATAGCGGGTATAGATGATGGATGGATGGACATTCATTGTCCAACTGTGACAGTAGTCCAACGAAAAAAAGACCTTCGTATGTTATATACTGTTCAGATTAAACTTGACTTGTTATGACACCCTTAAAAAAACACCCTGAACAGTAATTTTTAGCCTGAAATTTGAGGACTTCTACTACAACACCAATCATGAAATAAAAAAGTCATTAAAAAAATCAGCTATTTTGAATATTTACGCTTTTTATGGGAAAGCATTTTCTTTTTCCAACTTTTTCGTCCAGTTACATTTGGCAACCCATTTTCAAAGTCTCATCAAATTTACAGTTTATTTTTCTTTTTTCCTCCTCTGGCTTTCCTGCACTCGAATAGACAGATATAAATGTCTGAACGCAATTAACCACAGTCACAGGATGTAAGAATGATTGTTTCCTCATTCTCGCTAGTGTGTTTGAATTTTTCCATGTTCTGTAATGGCAAAATTAATTTATTCTGTTAAAAAAATAAGTGGCGTTACAGCCTGTCAACATTAGAGTTAATCATCACCATACTATCTGTCATTTGGGTTAGCTATGACACACATGAGCCGTTTGTTTTAGATTATAGCCTTTTCTTTTTTCAGGGGGGGTGTGCACTGTTGTTTTTACTTTCCGCAGTTTTCCATCCCTCTGTATTTTTGAGTTTATTAATATTTTTACTGCCCAAACACTCCAAAGCATTTTTTTTGTTGTTGTTGTTTAAAAAACAAAACAAAACTGTCATTAAAAGTAAAAGGTAGAATGTGACTCAGGAAAACTTTAACCTTCTAGCCCAAAACAAAATTGCTAGGAAACCACATAACACATCCAAAACAATCAAAATCCATCCAAAACTTAAGTGCAGTAATGATTGCAACACCACTAAACTAATGGCTTAAATGAAAAATGTCCCATGACAGTACTTGCTCATCAGCACCAAGAGTCCATAGTCTGATCTCCCTCCACCTGCTGTTTCTACAATACACTTAAGACAAAAATAATTCATGACAGTTATATTCCATGACATGCTAAAGTACCTTACAGTGCATGCAGAAATTTTAAATATAAATCCTTTTGATTCCATTCAGATAAAGGTGTAGAGCTTCCAGGGTCCAGGCCTTGGACTGTGCTGAGAACAACCTGCACTCAACAAAAGAACTCACAACTGAGTTCAGGATAAAAGTGAAGAGTCTGTATTTTCAAATGTCGAGGCACGCACATATAATAAGCTGTCACATGGACATTTAGCACATACTCTGGTTAAAAGGTCCAACAGTGGCATTACATTCTGATAACACTCAGGAAGGTCCATCACAACTGCCTCTGTGGGGATGACGTTTGATGCTGCCTCATCAAAAGTGGGCTCACACATTGGCTTTAGGTGGTACGGCAGCAGTTTTTGCAGCTCAGAGAAGGGCACTACAAAGAGCGGTAAAAGCTGCTGAGAAAGTTAGAGTCCTGAGCCTGCCAGCTCTAGGAGTGATTTCCACGTCATGCTGCCTTCAAAGAGCATCCTGCTTCTTAAAGAACTTGCATCACCCTGTACAACACCTGCTTGAAACTCTCCCTCTCTCTGAGAAGGGCTACAGGTCCATCAAACCGTAAAACTGTTGAACAGCTTCTGTTTATTAGCCATTAACACACTCAACTCAGCCCTGACAGCTCACTCTGCATTTTTTTTCAATATTTAACCTCTGTCATTTTTACCTGAAGGTCCACCTGTAATTTTTGACGTTAAATCGGTCTTACTCAGTCTCTCTTTTATTGCCATTATTTGTTTTTTTCTTTTTTTGTAAATTTCTCATTCTTCTCTGCAATAATGTCCACTGTAGCTCCTTGAACTAGTTTCATCATCCACAGTTGTTGCAACAGACAACCAGGATGTCCAAAGTTATTTTGGGTGATCTTTGTCTGTTCATTTTCCCCCCCTATATTACTGCAAATGAAATTGGATCTGACATTTCAACATGAAGATGACAACAAAAGCCAAATGCTCTGCTTGAAATAAGCATTAGGAGACAATTTAAAAAAAACTTTTTTTTTTGTTTGTTTGTTTTTAATTATATGTCCCTTTAATGCCTGACAGGCTATTTGCACATTGCTTCAACTTAGAACAAAAAAAAAAATGCACGAAATATATTATTTTTGAAAATATTTCATAAGTAGAGTCTTTTATAATTGGAAGCTGATTAGAACTGTTGGAGATGAGGAATGCAGACAGGAATGTGGAGGGGCAGTGCCATATTCATCTGGGTGACTGGCTGGAGGCAGAAAGAACTAAGCTGAGGTTGCTGACCTCTGCATAAAAGTATCCTAAAAACACAAACAAGGCAGTCAAAAAGGATATTAGCATCAAGATACTGAAAAGCACAAGTGTGGAAATAGTTATTTAAATACGGTGTAAGCAACATAAGTTAAAGCCAAATTACTGTAAGGTGTTGCAAAGATCTGAGTGGGAGCGGTAAACATGACGTTTCATGTGAGTCATGAACGCAGGGGTGTCAAACTAAAGGCCCAGGGACCAAATCTGTCCCGTCACTTCATTGTATCTGGTCCATGAGAGCTGGCAAAAATCATATACTCAAAACTAGATCATTTCTGAGGAAATTTCAATACATCGATTCAGTGACATCAAAAAGCTAAAGATTTTATGACAAAAATGTGCTACATTTTGTTAAAATTATTGATTTTTTTTTTTTAAGTAACCTTTTTTATTTGAAAAAATGTGAGATTTTAGGACAAAAAGCTAAACTTATTCCTAATTTTCACTTTAATGACTTGTAATTTTATATCAAAATGATAGTGAAAGTGAAATTTGTGATTGGTTGTTAGTAGGTAAAACCAAACAAAAAACTCTTAATCTCTTACCTTTAAATTTGTGATTTTAGTACAAAAGTCTGTTTTATGATAAAAGGTCATCATTTTTGTGAAGTTTGAGATTCTATGACGAAACAAGTTGTTTTTTCTTCGGGGAAAAAAATATGTCATACTGATATCGACAATTTCACAACAAAAATTGCTTTTTTTAAAAAAATTTTCATTATACAAGAAAAAAAGTGGTACAAAAGCCTCAATTTTATGATAAAGGTATAAAAAAAGGGAAATTTGAGATTTCATAACACAACTTCATGTTTTTATTTTGTTTGTTTTTGTTTTTTTTTGTATTTTAATTTATTTTCCAACTGTGTCCAGGAACTATTAGGCAAAGCAAGTTTATTTCTATCACACATTTCATACACAACAGAAACGCAACGTGCTTTACAAGGAATTAAGATGAAAAAAATTCAAAAGAAAAAAATGAAATAAAAATAATTTAATGTATAAAAACAAATAACAGTAAAAAGATTGTAGTATAATCCAAGTAAAGAAAGGCACGGGAAAACAGCAGTCTTCAGTTTAATTTTAAATGAGTCTAGAGTTGGAGAACATTTGATATCACGTGGAAGTTTACTCCATCTTTGCTAAATACATTTTCATCCTGCTGTGATGGACTGGCGACCTGTCCAGGGTGGACCCTCCCAATGTGAGCTGGGATAGGCTCCAGCAGACCCCCATGACCCTGCACAGGACATAGCGGGTGTAGATGATGGATGGATGGATTTTCACCCTGTTTGGTCCCAACTGGAGCTTCTACCAGCTGACTGCTACCTAAAGATCTCAGAGCTCTGCTGGTTTATATTCTACTAGAAGCTCAGTAATGGATTCTGGCCCCATATTATTAAGTGATTTGTAAACTTACAGCATCACTTTAAAGTCTATTCTGTAGGTAACTGGTAACCAGTGGAAGGATCTCAGAACAGCAGTAATGTGTTTAGTTTTTCTGGTTCTTGTTAGGACTCTGGCAGCAGCGATGTAGATGAGCTGAAGCTGTCTGGGAAGATCAGAAAAAAGAGCATTACAGTAGTCAAGTCTGCTAGAGATGAAGGATGAATGAGCTTCTCCAAATCAGCTCTGGACATCAGATCTCTGACTCTGGAGGTTTGTTTGAGCTGGTAAAAAGCTGTCGTAGTTCCAGCCTTGATGTGGTCTGAGTCTATTAAAACTCCAAGATTCTTAACCTGGGATTTTGTCTTGAGACCTCTGGATTCAAGCTGGGAGACAACTGTCATTCTGTCTATTTTGTTACCAAATAGAATTATTTCTGTCTGATCCTGATTTAACTGAAGGAAGCTTGACTGCATCCAGCTATTAACTTGCTCCAAGCAAAGTCAGACAGAATCTAACAGACCAGAGTCATCTGGCGAAAGATCCAGTAGATCTGAGTGTCATCTGCATAGCTGTGATCAGCAACATTAATGTTACGTATGATCTGACCGAGGGGAAGCATGTAGAGGTTGAATAATAGTGGTCCAAGGATTGACCCTTGAGGGACTCCACAGGTCAGTGGAATAAGCTCAGATTTGTTCTCACCATGGAAACAACAGAGCTCCTGCCTTCAAGATAAGATCTGAACCAACTGAGAACTGGACCTGATAACCCCACCCAGTTTTCCAGTCTATCCAGAAGGATTTTGTGGTCCACAGTATCAAAGGCTGAACTAAGATCCAGCAGCACCAGAACAGATGTTTTACCTGCTTCAAGATCATTCAATATCATCAGAAAGACATGGCTGAGGAAGAGGAGGGTACGGATCCTGGACTGAGGAAGAAGAGGGTACAAGTTCTGGACTGAGGAAGAAGAGGGTGCGGATTCTGGACTGAGGAAGAAGAGGGTACGGATTCTGGACTGAGGAAGAAGAGGGTGCAGATTCTGGACTGAGGAAGAAGAGGGTACAGATTCTGGACTGAGGAAGAAGAGGGTACGGATCCTGGACTGAGGAAGAGGAGGGTACAGATTCTGGACTGTGGAAGAAGAGGGTACGGATTCTGGACTGAGGAAGAAGAGGGTACAAGTTCTGGACTGAGGA
The DNA here is from genome assembly GCA_037176975.1 of Arrhamphus sclerolepis. Lineage (NCBI taxonomy): Eukaryota > Metazoa > Chordata > Actinopteri > Beloniformes > Hemiramphidae > Arrhamphus > Arrhamphus sclerolepis. The sequence continues at coordinate 7,225 of JBAMYA010041958.1, read as the reverse complement.
AGAAGAGGGTACGGATTCTGGACTGAGGAAGAAGAGGGTACGGATTCTGGACCGGTCCGTGTCCAGTCCTGACCTGAAACTCTTCAGCTTTTAGAAGTTGTGAGAAGGAACAACAACATTAAAAAGTGATAAAAGCTTTGTTCTCCCTGCAGAAAAGTAAAAACTGATGTTCAGTCTGAAATGAAAGAAGCTGACAAGAAAAACCAAGAAATGTCTCGGGTTGATTCTGACTGAAAAGAAAAAAAAGTGCGTTTTCTTTTCTTTTTTTTCCACATAGTCAACTTTTGGGGCTGTACTATTTCAGATGCTAGAACTAAAACCATTTAGTCATTTTAGTTTAAATTCTGGTGGTACTTCAGCTTGAACAAAAGGTGTGAGAACTTCCTCACCACGTGTCTCCCTCATGTTTCTGCAGAGACAACCGGCCTCAGAAAGGAGGGATCTGCGTGGCGAATCACACCACGCCGATCGATGTGGTGATTCTGGCCAACGATGGCTGTTATGCCATGGTGAGTATCCATAGCAACGACAAGCACTTCTGTGGCAGCATGTGTTCTGATATGGTACCATCCACAGGTGGGGCAGATTCACGGAGGCCTGATGGGGGTCCTACAGAGGTCCATGGTGAGGTCCTGTCCCCACATCTGGTTCGAGAGGTCCGAGATGAAAGACAGACACACCGTGACGAGCAGGTGAGAGCAAATGTCTCAGACGAGGTTTTATTTCAGACAAATCCAGAGGTGCCAAACTTGACTTCGTCCTGGGGCCACATCATCTCCATGGTTACCATTTAAACTGTTAAAGTTACTCTTTACTTTCTCAGACAGTTATGTCATCAGATTTCCTGCTGGTACCTGGCTTTTTTTCTTTACTAAACTCCTATTTTTCTTAAATAATCACAAAATTCAAAAAAATTAATTTAATTTTATATTAAAAAAAAGAACAATGCCAAATTTTGGAATATCATCTTTTTCCATATAAAAGTTAATTTTTCATAAAATATCGAATTTCACAAAATTGACCTTTTATGAAAAAAAATCCACTTTACATTTTTTTCTTGTAAAATCACAAATTGAAAAAAATTGTTTTGAAAAATTTTGAGGAAAAATTGCAAATTTTGATTTGTTTGATTTACTTTTTAATTGTACAATCACAAATGTCGCAAAATTGTGACTTTTCAATGGAAAATATAAACTTTTTGCAACATTTTGACATAAAATTACAAGTCATCGGTTAATTTCACAAAAAGTCCCATGTTTTGATAAAAATGATCGTTTAGTTGTAAAATCTTTTTTATTCTAAAAAAATCTATCTTTTGCAATATTTTCACATAAAATTACCACAGTCTTAAAATTGAAAATATAAAATCACGTGTTATGTGTTTATTAAAAAGCTAAGTTTTGACAAAAATTTGAAACTTTTTGCTGTAAAATCTTTTTGCAAGTTTACTAAATCCTGACTTTCTGTTCTCCACCTCAGTTCTTCCACTTTTTGATGTCAAAACTGAATCAAACGTTTCCTCAGACTGAATATTTAAAATACTGAAAGACTTCAAGCTTCTTCTCTTCCTCGTCATCATCGACTCATGACGGCGTGTTCTTCTCTCTCCAGGCTGAGGGCCCACGTCGCTGCAAGGACCAAACTTCCCATCCTCATTTTTCCTGAAGGTCGGTGTCAGCTGCCTCTGGTCACATGATGGTGGTGATGGTGGTGATGATGGTGGTGGTTTTAATGGCAGCGTGACTTCTCTCTGTCTCCAACAGGAACTTGTGTCAACAACACTTCAGTCATGATGTTCAAGAAGGGAAGCTTTGAAATCGGAGGGACGATTTATCCAGTTGCTATCAAGGTACTAGCTAGCCTTGTGCTTCTCACCATAGACTACGTGAAAATAACTGGACAAAACCTCTGTGATGTCATCCAGACTTCTTTTGACCAGTGTTTTGAAGCCTGTCTGTTTTTTTTGGGACTGTGAGTGACAATGAAATTTAGGCGAGAGTCTAACCTTGGTTAATGCAACAGCCACAGCAGCCCCTAGTGGTCATGAGAGGAACTACCGCCGCACCAGTTTCAGCTGGATTCTCACCAGCACTGACCAGCGAATCATGCAGGTTTTCACTTTAGTTCTCTGTGTGCTCCAGTACGACCCCAGGTTTGGCGATGCCTTCTGGAACAGCAGCAAATACAACATGGTCAGCTACGTGCTGCGCATGATGACCAGCTGGGCAATCGTCGTCAACGTGTGGTACCTCCCTCCCATGACCATCCAGGTACGCCCCAACCTGAGCTGACTCCAGCAACCTGAGCTGACTCCAGCAACCTGAGCTGACTCCAGCTCCAGAACACACTTTTATCGCACAAAAAGGAACCTGAAACTCAGCTGTGACCAGTTTTTTCAAAACCAGCTGTGATGCAGATTTCTGGGTTCCTGGACTCAGAAATCAGGAATAATGCAGGAATTTAAATTTTTTGTCCTAAATTCGAAGTCTTTTGGCAAAAATAACAAATTTCAAAAATATTCAGAAAGATTCATTTTGCAAGATCGAATATATCGATATACATACATATAGATATGTGTGTGTGTGTATGTATATATATATATATATATAATCATCAATAAATAGTTTATGCAGACAAGGAAAAAAAAATCTTGCAAAATGACAATTAAAAGTAACAAAACTTCTGCTTTTGAGACTTTTTGCTCTAGGACTAATGGTAAAAATAAACAAACAAATAAATAAATTCAAAATCACAACTTCCAACATCAAGGTCCTATAAAAGAGATAAAAAGAGAAGAAAGGAAGTATCAGGTCAGTTTGCTCCAGAGTCGACTTGTGTTGCTGACGTCTGTAGTTTCAGCTCTGATTAATAAATATATTTTTACTCGTACAGATTTTCTCTCTGAGTGTTGCATGTTCTTTTTTTCTTTACTAAAGTTTTGCAAATACTTTTGAGTTAAAACTGAATCTCAAAACTTCCATAAATGACAACACCAAAGATTGTTGCTTATTTTTTTAAACCTCTTCACAATCATGTCAGAGCTGCATTGTGATGTTCTAGTGTGTGTGTGCGTGCGTGTGTGTGTGTGTGTGTGTGTGTGCGTGTGTGTGTGTGCGTGTGTGTGTGTGTGTGTGTGTGTGCGTGTGTGTGTGTGGGTGTGCGTGTGCGTGTGTGTGTGTGTGTGTGTGTGCAGGACGGTGAGGATGCTGCTCACTTTGCCAACAGAGTGAAATCTGCCATCGCCCATCAGGGAGGACTGCTGGACCTGGCGTGGTGAGTCCCTCAGAACCTCATCACTGCACAGAAGAGACAACGAGGTCAAAATATTTAAATGTATTCAAACTCCAAATATGTAATCAGATTACAACCAACAGACAGAATCAACCAAATAGTTTACAATTTTTAATTGATCATGTTCATTTCATTTAATAATCGACTCCAATTCCAAAAGATGTGATTTGTTGACATCAAAGTTAAAATGAGTCCATATTTCATGAAATGGTAAAATGTCTCAGTTTCAACATCTGACATGTTTTTTTTATGTTCTGTTGGGAATTAAAATACAAATTTATGAGATTTGACAATCTCCATATATTTTAGTTTTATTTGTATTTTACGTTTCTCAATTTTTTTGGAATTGGGGTTTTCAGACCTTTGTGTTCCTTCAAAGGAGTTCTGGCAGAGAGGATAACATACGAGAAGATAAAACCAGGACGGTAAAACAGAACAGAAAAATATGAAGAGTATAAATCTAAACAATCGTGGAGATTAAAAAAAACCTATTTGTGCAGTTTGTAAGTTAGCAGGTGTACAAAAGTGATAAGATAGAAAATGATGCAGCATTTCCAGTGTCCAGAACGTGGTTTTGCTTTTCATGGCCGTCTCTGGAACAGATGTGGTCTTGAAGGCAGCGTGTTCCTCTGAAATCTGCACTTTTCTGCCGTCACAAACGTGTAATGATCTTTATGAAACCTCAGACCACCACAGAACCCGAGTAAAGTCTGGTTCTGGTGTTGGCCCGGATGATTCTGGGAGAACATGCTGACGCTGATTCATATGACAGGTTTTGGTTGTGTGACGGTCCGCCCCAGGTGCCTCAGAGTCCAGAGACGTTGCCTCTGGACTTTGTTTCTGTCCAGTAAAGTTTCGAGGGTCATTTGCGAACGCGGCTCTGTATTGTAGCGTTGATGGTTTCCATGGTGACACTCGTCAGCGTGTGGTTTTTACTGGCTGCGTGCAGCGTGGTCTGAGGGACCAGAAACCACATGAGACTGGCTCAGAGACGTTCTCTGGTCCTTCACGCAGAACTTCTTGCAGAAATATACAAAAGCCCTCTGATCTTTCTCTGAGGAACATTGTTTGGTTTCAATGGTTTTCTCACATTTGTTGCCAGAGTGGAGGTCCTCTGTCCACCTTCGTCCATCTCAATTTTTTTTCTACAAAATCATCTTTAAAATCCCGTCAGCTGTTTACTTTTACCTCCTGCCAGCAGCAGTTTCCTCCAGGTCCACTTATTTTCAGACCTGAAATGCACAAATGAAGTTAACGAAGGAGTGGGCTCATTCATACAATCTGCAAAGAAATAAAAACTTTATTTATATTTATCAACATCACTCTGGCTTCTTCTTCTAGTGGTTGTTCATATAAGCGTCTTAAAAACGTTGCGTTTGGTTGTTGCAGGGACGGAGGACTGAAGAGAGAAAAGGTGAAGGACTCGTTTAAAGAGGAGCAGCAGAAGATGTACAGCAGCATCATTGTGGGACAGAACGGCATCAGAAGCACCACCAGGGACCAATAATCCTGGACTCAGTCCTCCAGCCAACAGGGCTTCCTGTCTGGACATCAGCTGCTGATGCTGCAGCACTTCTTCTTCTAATTCTTCTTTTTTTATTTTTATTTTTTACTTATTTTACACTTTTTATATCAAATTCAACAAACTCAAATCAAATCAGTCATTTTCTCTGAAGCGGTGTGCAGCAGTGTGTGTCCACCAGCAGGAGGCGCTGTCTGACAACAAACGTCTGCTGTCCTGCTCCTCATCTTCATCATCAGACAGGACTGAACCGTCTTCATCAGCGCTCAGTGTGACATCATGACGCTGGCTGTCATCAGAGCTGTTTGAGGAGACGGGAAATAAAAAAAATGTGATTTCTGAAGTTTGTTCGCTGAGCCACAATCACGACCTTCTCAGATTCAACTCTTTACTCTGATTTTCTTCTGTTTTCAACGTTACTGGAGGTTCTGGAGCACCTGAGCAGGTCTGAGGGATGTCGTTAGATTTAACATCCCGTCATGAATGAAGTGTAACAGCTGCAGAGATGTGTCAGCGGTTACCGTGACGACAGTTAAAAGCAGCTGCTGCAACTTTCACGTGTTTACTGGACAAATAATGTAAGAACATTAAAGAGCTGCAGGTTAAATCAGGATGAAGCCTCCTTCAGGTCACCTGACGCTTCACTGGGACGTGTTGGGATGAAATAAAGGATAAAAGAAGAGGAAAGAGTGACGGGAATGTGGAGAAAAATGAGGATAAAAAAGTGATGCAGAAAAGCTGCATCAGAACGTCAGTGGAAATGTTTTTGTGCTTCAAATGTTTTCTACATTTCAGGAAAAATAAATAAAGCTCCTTTTTTGTGCTTTTTTATTGTCATGTTCAACAATGAAACTACAGATGTTTATTTACACGTTTATGGGAAAACAGTTCAGTATCTGTGAAGGGAAGATGGATGGATGAAAAATGACAAAGAAGCTACAAAATTTGAAAAAAATCTATATATTTGTTTTAAAAAAACATAAATAAAGCAGAGAAAAATAAAGACATCATAAGAACATTTTTTGGAGTATTAATATTACTTTTCTTTTAAACAGCAGAACAAACAGATGAGCATATATATTTTATTCTTGAACTTAATATTTATTTATGACAATGAATAATTAGTTAAATAAAATGTATAGAAACAAATGTAAAACTACAGTCTTTATTTTGTAATTGTATTTAAGCTTTGAAAAATGTTTAATTTTCTGATATAAAGGACGTGTTGACTGAAAACTGGAACTTTTTCATTTATTTAACAGTTTAAAAGCTCTTTGCTGTTCCAGAAGTCCAGGCATTATTTATATATATATATATATATTAATTAACATACTCATTCAGTTTGATATTTTCTAATTTCTAACTGTTTCAGTGGATGCAAATTTTCATTTATTTATTTATTTTTCATGTATTTTTGCCGTGTTAACAAAATTGCTACATTTTGTAATGAGACGGTTTAATCTACTTTAAGAAGATGTCGATCACGACTAAGAAAATGAAGGACGTTGCTGATGCTGATGTGACAGCTTTCAGTTTCTCTACAACAAAACCTGGATTACGTTTGGTTGTATTCTGGTTTATGACTTGAATATGTAGTAAACCGTCTTTGGCCAAAAGGACGATGAACTGTGAAGACGTCACAAGTCCATCATAATATAATTAACCAACTTCATGTCTGCACATGTAGGACATGTCTTTCTGTCCCCTGAAAGACCCTAACTGGGATTTGGACCAGAAAACGTTTAAGCACAAGTCAACAAAACGAAGCAACAAGTCACCACACGTCTGGTTCTGGAATATCGCCCACTTAAGCATGAAAAACGTGTTTTTAAGCACTATTTACTCAGAATTTCTATTTTCAAAGTGTTTTTTTGTTCCATTCATGTACAGACTGCTGTACTTTGTAGTTGCAGTTTTTTTACTTCTAAGACGGTTATTACATTTATAGCTTTCACTCACAAATCTGTTGATTTTAAGAGATTTTTTTTTGGTCTTTTTCCAGGGAATTAGCAGCATTTTTTATGTAATAACTTTAATGAGCCACAAAACAAATTTTCTGGCAACCAAAAATACTATATAGTTTTGAAATAAATCTTTAAATGTTGCTTTTCACCAAAGACTATAATGTTTTTCAGGTTTTGGTTTTGGAAATCCTGAAAAGGATGTGAAATATTCCCCATCCAGAACACAAAGAGCCACTATTTAATTTAACAGTTCTTTATTAAACACAAAAAGGTAAAATCAGAGAATGTTGGGATCTTAGAATTCCAGATAAATTAATCCTGTTTTTCCAACATTTCTATTTACATTTACAATAAACAGAACCAGTTTAATGAGTGAAAATGTTCCAGACCTGTACAGGACTTCAACTGAATATGTTTTAACTTAGAAAATATTATACATCCAGATCGG
>JBAMYA010041957.1:0-15022 GCA_037176975.1 Arrhamphus sclerolepis | reverse complement strand
TGCAATAAAAAGTAACACTAACTTCCTTGTTTATCTTCCAATGCATGTTCTTATGTCTTTAATCTATAAAACATTTTCATTCAGTAAACACAGCCAGTAGAAAATGTAAGTTTTCTGAAGCTGCATGTGAAATATTATTTATTGAACAAAAACTCTCATCAAAGACTTTGGATAGTGCCTGTACATACAAGTCTTCTTTGTTATCATTTTAATAATGCATTTTGAATGTCACCAACTGATTGCTCAAAGGGAATATATTGAGATGTTCTCTTTGTAAAGTATCCTTGGATTACATTTTCTTGTGAATAGGGGCTATACAAATAAAAATGAATTGAACTGAACTGAGCGATCAATAATCAGTATGCAAACAGAATGTGTACACCATGGGAATACCTGTCGACCAAGCAAGACAAACATTGAGTGCTTATTTACACCAGAAGCATATGTAATCAGGAATATTTTTTTTTCAGTTGTTACCAGTCATGCCTGCTTTCATTGGCTGACGTGTAAAATATATAAAAAGTAATGACAGTACATCAATGATAATTACTATTCAGTTATCACCAGTCTGCTAGTAGCTGACTTATTACATATACATTTTCATTCATTCATTTTTGTTTTTTTAACAATAAAGGACACATGCAGTGCTGTGCAAATGTCTTAGGTACCCATAGCTGCATTGTACATGTTAAAATAATAAAGTAAAACATGTCATTCATGCTATTTAAAAAATTTAATGAAAAGCCAAACACTGTGCTACGTTTTATCTCTGTGACTGCCCGAACCTCTCTGTGGCTGTCAAGCCAAAGTCCATCTGTTCTTACTGGAGGCATGCATTTTTATTTTCTAATGGCTCACAAATTAAAAAGACCCAATACAAAAGGCATTAAAACAAAATGATAATTTCTTAAAACAGCTTGGAGCTGATGAATTTTGAAAACATTACTCTAACTGGAATAAACAGTCCTCCTGTTGGAAGCTATTTTCAAATGCAGATTAATGCACTCTTGATGAGCAGCAGGCCAGTGTATAATGGAATGACCTAGAATGAGCTGCAGCGTCAGTGTTAATAGTAACGGAGGAGTATGTGACACTGCAACATTGTGACTCAGTCAAGTGTGTTTCTTTTGCACGCATTTGATTTTAAAGATAAATAGAGGTCTATTGACAGAGGAATAAAGTATCACAGACTCATAAGTCTGAATTTCTCCAGACTTATTACTGTATTTTGTATTTGTTTTATCTAAAGCAGCCATGTCATGCTTATTCATGTTCTCCGACTATTCTGTTATTATGGAGCTGTCATCATAAATGTGACCGAAGGTTCAAAAACAAAGTTAAGGTATGTCATAGTTTTTCCTATTCATAAAACAGTCAGGTTTCAGGGTGCCGTGAACGCTTCCTTCTGGCGAGTTTCTGTAAAATTCTCTCGCTTTGAAATCACAGAGGTTGGAATTTACTTGCATGGTCACACTCTCCAGGCAAGAGCACAAATTTCATCTACTGTATTAAAAGTGAAGGTTTATGACGGCATAGGTTTTGTTAGAACACTTGAATTTTGTGTCACAAATGACAGGTGTGTACATTTTAGTGAAAACGTTGTGAGTTTAGTAATTACAGTTGCCGAGTTCCACACTTTTATACTCTTTCTCATGATATATATATATCTATATATATAGATATAGATATATATATATTTTTTTTTTTTCTAAATATGATCACATTGGATGTCTATGCACCTTGATTAACATCCTGACCCTACTGCTCCAAAAGGAGAGAGCCAAGAGATGGGAGGAAGGTCTGCACTGAATCCGTGTTTCATTAATTTCTTTTCCTTTTGAACAATTAAACTGATTCTATCAATTCAAATAAAAAATGGGATTTTTTTGGTTATTTAAATAGGTTATGTTCAAATCAGAGCTCCCCGCTCATGAAATGCTGAACACAGTTTATGCATGTGCAATTGAAATTTGCAAGTGTGAATCTGTTTATTGGAGCTCTCCCTTTTTGACTCAAATGTATTTCAATACAGTCTTTACTGAAAATAGGATGTCCAAGAATAACCTTTGTTGCCTCTGCTTGTTCTGATGTCCACTTTCACATCGTTAATCTGATTGTGACACGGATGCAACAGCTTGTGGCTTTTATGAACCTTTAATTCTGCTCACTAGCAAGCTACTGTGAATTGGGCCGTTCAAAATAACTTGAGCTACCTTCCAGGATAAAAAATAAAACATGAGGAGAGGAATACTATTGTGGATTGCTTCCGTGTACGGTACATTTTCTAGTTTTTCTCTGTAGTCTTCAATTTTTTAAAGAAGCACATCTGGACAGATTGTGTGGTGTATTTTTAGGACCACTTAACAAGAAGCTCCTCCAAGAGAGAAAAAAAAAAACTCACTTGTTGTCTTCTTTTGAAAGGACAACAAGTATGTGAAATCTACTATAGAAGTGCGAGATAATAAAAAAAATTTGATTGCTGAGTTTAAAACATTATGTTTTAAACTGGAAATAAAACAAGGTGACACATCGCTCTTTCCTCTCAGAGGGGAGAGGGATGTGGGAGGGAAGAAGGAATTGTACACTTACAGATATCTGTATATATATATATATATATGTGTGTGTGTATATACAATTTTCCCTCAGGGATCATATATAAGGAGGGTTCTGCACAGAATCTTAGCTGTTCCTAGGACTGCGCTCTCCTGGACAGAGATCTCTGATGTTGTTCCCAGGATCTGCCGGTGTCACTCTCCCAGTCTGGAAGTTATAGCCCTAAAAGCTCCGATCACCACTGGCACTACTCTAGCATTTACCTTCCAGATCTTCTCCATCTCCTCCTTCAACCTTTGGTATTTCTGGAGCTTCTCATGTTCCTTTGTCTTGATGTTACTGTTACTTGGAATTGCTACATCTATCACCACTGCCTGTTTCCAGAGTTTGTCCACCACCACAATGGTTCAATTCAGTTAAATTCAATTAAATTTATTTATATAGCACCTATCCATGACAAGTCATCTCAAGGCAGTTTAGAAACCCAGAGCATGACCTCCAAGCACATGGCAGCATCCTCGGTGCCAAGAAAAAAAGATTGGTTTAGATTGCTGATTGGCCATCACCAGTTTATCAGTCTGGATTTGGAAGTCCCACAGCATCTTAGCTCTTTCATTCTCAACAACCCGTGGGGGTGTCTCCCATTTGGACTTCAGGACCTCCAATCCATACTCAGCACAGATGTTCCTGTACCTACTTGGTTATGGTGTTCCAAGTATGCTGTACCTGCCTGCATCTTCCACCCTGCTATTATGTGCTGGATGGTCTCAGGGGCTTCTTTGCACAGTCTGCACCTGGGATCCTGTCTGGTATGATAGACCCCAGCCTTTATTGTTCTTGTATTCAGGGCCTGTTCTTGTGCTGCCATGATCTGTGTATCCTAATCATGTATCCCATGATTAGTATCCTTCAAACCAGCCTTTCCTAGCCACTGGTAGGATGTCTCGATAAGAACCATTCTGTCAATGGTACATCCTGTGTAAGGGTTTGTCCTTCTATGATGGTGCCTCATCCTCTTCCACATTGGGTTTCTTCTGCCTGAGACATTCAACAATTCATCATTGGGAGCCATCTTCTGAACGTATTCCCAGATTCTTGTTGTTTCACCCTGGATGGTGGCCTTTATGCTCACCAGTTCTCTGAGACTCTACGCTAAGTGGAAGAAGAGAGGCCAAGTTCTGGATTTTGGGTATATATATTTTTATATATGTATATATATTTATGTACATATATACTTTTCCTTTCAGCTGTTCCCTTCAGGGGTCACCATAGCGAATCATTTGTCTCCATCTAACCCCATCCTCTGCATCATCTTCTCTCACACCATCTAACTTCATGTCCTCGCTACATCAATAAATTAACTCTTTGATCTTCCTCTAGGCCTCCTGCCTAGCAGTTCCAACCTCATCATTCTTCTACTATTCTTTCCAGAACATACCTCCACTTCTCTAGATGCTCCTCCATCTGTTCTACTACAGATTACAATGCCATCTGCAAACATCATAGTCCTGTCTATCCTCATCTGTCAGCCTGTCCATCACTATAGCAAACAAAAAGGGGCTCAGCGCTGATCTTTGATCCAGTCCCCCAAAAATTGAACTCCTCTGTCACACTTACGCCACACATCACCAATGTCTTACAGCTCTCTTACAAGTCCTGCACCACTCTATCATACCTTTCTGCTTCTCCAAACTTCCTCATACAATACCACAGCTCCTCTCTTGGCACCCTGTCATCTGCTTTCTCAAGCTCTACAAAGACACAATGCAGCTGTCTGACCTTCTCTGTACTTCTCCATCAACATCTGCAAAGAAAATATTGCATCTGTTGTGCTCTTTTTGGGCATGAAACCATACTGCTGTTCACGAATACTCATTTCTGAGTGCTTCCATAACTCTGCGTGTCGCCCTTGGTCTTGAAAATCTATACTAACATGCTTCTCCTCCATTCTTCAGGCATAGTCTTACTCTAAAGATCCAGTTGAATGTCGAAGTCAAAAACTCTAGACACTTCTGTATGTCCACAGGTATATCATCAGGCCTTTCCACTCTTCAACCTCTTTGATGTCCTCCTTGCATTTCCATCTCAGTCCTTAATCACCTGAGCCTGCAGCATGTCCTTCCCATCTTTGTCTCTCTGCTTTGTCAATCTTTATAAATCAATTTCTCCCTCCTGAAACTCAGTCTGGAGAGAAGATTCAGAAGAATCTGATAGAATTTCTTTGCCCCCCAGATCCTTGGAGACACTTTTACACTGATAACACCTTTATGTTGTGTTCTCTTCCAATATCCTGAACCTGAATGTGAAGGGATTTAAAGTGGACACTATATTGTCCATTTCATATACCTTAACATTGTGTGGCATGGACAGTGTATCTATCCATCCATCCATCTTCAATCTTACAATATACAACACAGCTCCAGATTTCCACCAGTGTAATATCCTGTCACTCTTGACCGATGTTACTGATCTATCAACGTTTTTAAGGTTTTTCCTTCAGAAGTGGGACCTCAGTTCAGCTATGAAGGTCTGATCCATGGAGCCATTTCTGAACAACAACATTTATGTGCATCTGTTACTTTCGGGAAATATTAATGTAAGATCAGTACTGCAGCTTCTGATTTCTGAGGCTGAAACTCCACTTAACTTATACCCTGCAGCAATGGTTACTCTTGATCATTTCTTCCTGGGGCAATCAATTTGAAATTCTCTGGATGGACCTCTATGTGTTAAAAAGGGGATGCTATTTTACTTAACTTAGTTACTTATCCTCACTTATTTGGACTGTTTCTGCAAATTTTGGGTAATTTGATTTTTTCACACAATACTACTTTTAGTATCCAGGAGTAATATAGTTGCTTGTGGTCTCAGATGCATTTAGGAGACAAATTCACTTTTAACAAGCATCACCAGTTTACTGTGACTTTTCTAGATAGCAGCCTCATGAACCTGAATAAGGTTTTGCTAATCGTGTGTGGCACTCTTATAACTTTTAAATATTTTGCTGTGGTAGCATTACTTTCTTTGATGTTTTACAATTTGTCAATGAAACACTGTAGGAATAAATAAAACAAAATCAACAACAAGGAAAAGTAGAGCATTAACCATTTCAGAATGTTACCATTCCTTCTCAAAAGGCGTTGATAATTCCAAGCAAAGAAATGCTTCTCTTGTTATATTGTCCAGGTTCCTTGTCATATCTTAACCTTTTGCCACAAATTTAAGTCATTATTGTAGCTTCTTTTTCAAAATGCTCCACACATTGGGTCAGATTAATAACATCCCAGTTTGCGTGTAGCAATTTGCACGCACACTCCAGAATTTTGCACGAGAGGTGGAACCACGGTTTGCGCGTCATTTACTAAGACTGATTGCACAAATATTGCCAGGTGCAAACATGTTGGAGACGTTTTGTGTGTTTCTGGCCTGTACAGCAGTGCTCCACCATCCAAACAACAGAACCTGCTCTTCAGGATTACAACAGCCCGTTCCTCAATATTCCTTGTGCGGCCTTGTTGTATCTTATTTCTCCGGCATATGTGGTTCTCCTATGCTTTTATTTTTCTCAAAAATCATGAATGAATATGACACATGCTCTCGTTTCTAATGCAATAGATTATATTATATGTATTATTTCAAATTGACCCACCTACCAGCCAGCCATCTCCTGTTTTTCAGAATAAAAGAATCATGCACTGACCCGGGATATTTTGCCACAACGTTGGTAATGATGCCTTTGGCATCACAAAAAGAAAAAAAGAAAAAAAAAGAAAAGCTTTGTTTGGTGTCATTCAACGGCTGCCAAGTGCATGGAACCTTAATCACGCTTGCCATCCAGTGCCACTTGACATTAGGGACCTTTGACAGCACATCTGAAAAACGGTATTGGGAGATCCCAGCTGTAACAGCTACTCTATCCTGCACTCTGAGTTCCTCCAACAGCTCCAAAATGTCAATGCTGGATCAGCGATATGTTTTAATAATTGTTTCCTCGTTCATCTAAAAAATGTTCACATGAGGGTGAATAATGAGTCCTCTGCCTCTCCTTTTTTGTTTCAATAACCGCAGCCATGCGTGCGTAATTACGCATACAGACTGTTTGCGCGTCGTTTTGAAATGTGTTAAATTTAGAAGCAATTTCTATGAGCAAAATTGTGTTCAGGTTTGATCAATCCCTTTGCAGGTGCTAAATGAATATATTTACATGTTCTCCCAACACACACAGAATTGCACCTAAATGCCTCAAATTGCATATTCATTACGGCAAACGTACTAACTGGATTAGACGCGCTATTTTGCACACAAATAGTTGCGCCCACTATTAGTAAATCAATTTGTACTTTTTTTTTGCGTGTGCAGTGAGTTTGCACTTTTAGTAAATCTGGCCCCTTGTCTCAGTGCAGGGCTGTAGATAGGCCTGTTCAGGACCTGTTTTTCTTCTTCTTTGCAAATCTGTACAGAATGTGATTTTATATCATCTTGTTAAAGAATACATGGATGTCCCTGGGAAAAACAAACAAACGAAAAAAAAAAAAAACGTTGAAAGCAGCTAATATTGCTCTAAAATCTCAGTGTTCTTTTCTGCATTACTGTTGCCATCATATAAGCGTAAAATAAATTTGCTCATGATTCAACCTGAAAGCATCACAGAGCCTGAATTCTGGTCTTTAAAAATCATTTTTAAATGACATTATTATTTGAACATCATCAATAGTCTTATTTTCAATTAAATAAGTTTGAAAATAAGCACATTTCAAACTCTCTCATCATTTTCTGAGTACAGTAAGGCCACGGAAGGATGCAGTTTTTGCATATGAGGTTACATTAAAATCCATTCCTGTTTTGAGGGTAAAAAGCAACAATGAATTAAGAAGAGATAGCAGAAACAATCTGCAGATCACCTTCATTGCAGGAAAACAATGGCAGTGTTGTGCAGAGATGAATTAAACAGTCTCATCAAGTTGAAAGCCTTTCAAATTTAGGTTAATGAAATGCACTGTTCTGCTGGATGAAACAGGATGACAAAAAGTTAAATGTTATAACAACCAAGGGGGGAAAAAATCCACATTTGATTACTTTCACTTTATTTCAATACATGTCACTCATACAAAATACTGTACAAAGTCTAAAATAGGTTATATATGTTTATATTTTTGTTTTGCATAGAAGAAACACTGATGAAAAGCAAAAAGCTAGGGTGGAATGGCAGAGTAAATTCTACTCCTTGTCACACACAGGCCTGATGACAATTAAGTGAAAAAGACAGATCAAGCCAAATTCAAAACTACTCTGCTTCTAACTTCAACCCGTTTAAGCATGAGACAAATTTCCAGAGGTTTGCACTTTCATCATCTTCCTTTTGCTCTTTAAAAAAAATCCCTTGGCTTAACTTCCTGACTACCATCAGCTCATATCCAAGAAAACGGAAAAAGGATCCCAAAGACGTGTGCAGATTATTAGATTTTAAGGATGGCACACTCTTACATCGAATACATGGGATCTGCCGTAGCACCGCTTCTGCTCTTCATGCCAAGTTCTCAACCCCTCCCAAACACTCAATGAGATTAGAATCACAGTTTAAATGTGGCCTAAATAATAGAAGGTGACATATAAAGAGAATAAATCAGAAAAATCCGAGTGATTAAACATGAAAAGCAATGACTGTGTCACAAAAATCCCATGATACCATATACTTTCCTTTATTTAAAAAATAGTTCTTTTTGAGAATAAAGAGAAAGTAGTGCACCACCGAGTAGACTGTAAATGTGTGACAGAAACTCCACAGAACAAGGTTGGCAGGTATCAGATAATGCCACCCATCAGAACACAACATCAAACACACCAATTCTGGAGCAGACACTTCCACTGCTCAGATATTTAGCTTTAGCGGGGGAGAAAGATGAGGAGAACATTACAGAAGTAATATGTCAAAGGTGTTAAAAATAAAATTAATTCAATTTAAAAAAAGTAAATATCCATATTTCAACTTTCAAAGTTCCTCGCAGCAGACAAAACCAAATTAATGCATGTACATTCTTTCTTTACCATCTATATGGCTTGCTATGAGTGCTATCGTGGACAAGGGGGAATATTTAATGTTTCTTCAGAAAAAAAAGAAAGATATGCTCTACTACAAGATCAAATGAAAAGAAATAATATGGGAAAAACTTACTGACAAGAAAAAAAACAAACAAACAAACACAAATTTACATATAATTTACATTGCTTGTAGAGTTAGGAGGAAAAACAAAAAGAAATAAAATAAAAAATGGATAGAATACATGTGAAAGATAATTTTAAATTGGGATAAAAGCACATAGGCTATTAGAAAATGAAACTTTCAATGCAAGTTTTATAGGTGGCAGAGGCAAAGAGTACCACAAGATTACCTCAGTTGTAAAATGAGCGTATTTACATTTGGGGCTGATAAAATGCAGTGGCATTAGCTCTGCTGCACAGTGTCAAATAGATCATGCTCTAGAAATACTTAATAGGCTTTAGATCATCAGTCTTCAAATACATATCTCAGATTTGAAATGCACGTCCTAATTTAATTCAACTAGAATCAGGAGAAGTCTTCCATATGTCCTGTGTGACCTCCACTTGATGCTATATGAATTTTTTTCCGTCCATCAATTCTGACTTAACCATGCAGGATGAAGACAGAAAGGTATTTAATCATCTTGTAGAAAAAGCTTTAAACAACAGTGACAAATAACAACAAAAAAACCCATAATGGTTTCATGTCCACGCAAAAGTGACAAGCATCTGCCCCAAATGAAAATAAAAGGCAGCAAAGACTGTCTACAACAAAAACTATTGTTTTAAAAAACAAACAAACAAAAAAACATAACTGCAACAACGTCGTACAAAAGTAATAGTTTTTGAATACTTTTTGTTAAATTGGCATTCATTCCCACATTTTAAGAACACAGAGGAACACCTAGTTTGACAAAAATGAGAAAACTGGGTGACAAAGAGTTACAGATGCTGCGTCGGGGCGCTGGAGTATGTGGTCAGATTTAGAGACGGCCCCTGGATTTGTCTTCTTCCTACAGATTCTCTTTTGTTTTAAAGACCCACTCAATTAATGTGAAAGATAATTACGCTGAACCGTTTACCTCATTTTTTCCTCTAAACGTCCGATCTTCTGTAAGGAGACAGTGCATGATGATTTATGTAACTGTTACAGCAATTCCTTCTGTGACCAGTCCTGAGTGCAAAATATACCCCTCCGGTACTTTAAGCTGTCCAAAGAGCTGAGTTGTTTCTCTGTAGCATCAGGACTGCCAGCATCTGTATGTAGTGCCAATAGTCTGCAGAGAAGCAGTAAATAAGAAATGGGTAGAGAATTTGTAGAGGCAGCCAAGCAGAGGAAACGCAACCACTCGCGTCTGTGCTGTACATCAGCTGCTGTCATGTTACCCCCGTGGTCACAACAAGAAGAGTTGGAGCATATGAGGAGATACGAGTGTATCACAGCCAGCAGGGCTGTTACAAATAACAGCCAAATCTGCTGCTCCCCCAGGTTTAGACTGTCCCTTAGATTAAGTAATCACAAAACCAATGAATGGAAGGCCAGAGAATGACTTTCAGACAAAGTATGAGGCAAATATTCTGAGCCGTAGAGGGTTATTTTTCTTTTCTTTGCTCGGCAATCTAACAGAAAAGAACAGTGATTGGAATTTAATGCTTCATCCAGAGCAAAATAATTTTCCTTGCAATGATTATGTAGTTACAGTTATGCTCTAAATTTAGAGTGAAGTCACTTTAAGTCACGTCAGGCTCTAAAAGCTTTAATCATCATCTGCTTTGGCAGTAACGGCTGTGAATGCTGGACCTATGCAAACTTGCTGCTTCTAGAAACTCACAGTTGGATAGGTGTGGAGTCATTTGGGGTAATAACAATAACATATATTCATTTAGCTGCATTATCAGCATCCAACAGTCACACGTACTATGTTGGAACCTGTGTTACTGACTTAAATGGAAGGCAAATAGCACCAGTCTGGCAGCACGGCTAATTTGGTCTCATTCTAGCTAATGTGTACTCTACGAACAATTAAAAAAAAAAAAAAAAAAGGATGGATTTCTAATTAAAACAACAACAAAAAAAAATTCCCAAAACAAAATGATACATGTTAGGCAGTGCGTCAATGAAGTCAGTGCTGAAGCAGCATAAAAATCTGAATTAAAATGCTGCAGAGGCAGACAGAGTTAAAAAAAAAAAAAAAGAGGATATGAGCCTATAAAATTTAATGGACAGACGATTTTATTTTATTCTTCCACTGAGTATCTGATCCTTTGTGTTTAATATCTAACCAACCCCCCCTTTAGTTCCAAGCAGAGAGCACTCATTCAAATTCTTCTCAGCATTTCTAAACTGACTTTTTTTTTTTACACTTAGTGTAGATATGTAGACACACTGCAGTGAAAATGATTCCTAGAACCCCCCCCCCCAAAAAAAAACAACAAACAAACAAAAAAACAAAAACAAAAAACAAGTGTTATTAATGATGCGGTTAATATGGTTGAATTTCTGAGTTATTTACAACTTGTTTCACCCGTTTGCTTGTTCTTTTTTTTTTTGTCTTCATCATTTGACACCTTTTCAGGTGTCAAATTGCAATTACTTTTGAGAGTGTAATGTCGTAATAAATGATGAACATAAGCCAAACACCCATAGCTAAAATGATTACTTGATACCCCTTAACAACAGCTTTTTACCATTAAACCTTAAGAGATTTGGAGCAGGCACACTGGAGGGCTTTCTCTTTAAGCCAGGAGCAGATGAAGAGTATTTTCAGTCTATGGGAGGTAGGTTGATGCTCAGACATCCAGCAGGGCATAAATGTGTAAACAGACATAAACAGACATGTCCTACAGGGCATGTTGCCATACCTATCTGCCTAAGCTTTGATCTACCTACACTCCAGCCTCCCCCTCGTCTCCGGGCTGCATGAAAAGCAAGCTTACGTAAAATATGATAACTTGCAAACCAGAGGTGCAATTGAGTACTGAGCAGGAATGTCATCGGAGACACTGCTTGTATGCATGGACCATGCAGCTCTTTGCTTCCTGACATGTAGGAAGAGAATTACATTGAGAAAAGAAAAAAAAGAAAAATGGAGGCCGGGTTGAATTCGCTGCCACAGAGAGAAAGAACAAGGAGGGCAGAGGGAATGGATGAGACCTTAAAGAGAAAGCCTCTAGCTGCCGCTGCCAACAATATTGATGGCTGCAGTGAGACAACGTGTCTGCTCGGTTTTTGGCCCACTTGCCCTTGCCTCTTAGTGTTTTTAAGTGTATTTTTTTTCCTCATCTGCAGCTTGGACTGTGTGGTTAAATTAATACACAGACCTACACACATACACACACAATCTAGACTCAAAGCAAGAACTTTATCACCCATATAACTTCAGTTGAAGGTCTCATGGAGCCCTAATAAACGACCATTTAACACCATTTGTTTTATCTTACAGGGAATTGGAATACTGGTGCCTATGGCACAACAATGTCTCTGTGTGTTCACTGGAAAATTTGTGCATCACATCTTATTATTTAGAGGTTAATGCAAAATTTGATATAAAATGTATCCACTGATCATCCCTTATACTTACATAATGTTCCTCCAAGACACTTCCTTTACCCAAGTGGAAAAAAAAAAAAGAAAAAAAGAAAAGGGAAAGAAAATTACATGAAAAAAGAAACCTCCTGACATGTCTGTGCCCCCTCACAGCAACATCACATCAAATCCAACCTCAGACATTTACACACGACACATCTGAGAGCTCATTGCACTGATCTGTTCAACACATTCCACAGGATCGCTGATGATATACCTACAAAACAATTTAAAACAAAAATAGCAAAAACAGACGTTTCAAACAGTGAAGTACAAAACTAGCATGCCATATTGGATCTTTATTTGTTCACAAGGGGGAAAGGGAGGTTTGTTTTTAATAAACATGAGGTGGGGGGGGGCCTCCAAAGAGATGGAGGGTATTTCAGTTTCATGGGTTCTCTCTGCCATCGAGAGGCTGTATGGGCATTAGTCTATGTTGTCTCACAGTCCATTTTTCCTTTCACCAAATCTTTAGTCCAAGCAATTTAAAGAAAAAGGAAAAAAAATTAAGTATACTCAAGAGGAGTGTCGACCAATGTGATTCTCTTTCTTGCCAAAAGCAGGTGTTTCTTCTATTTCAGTTGTACTACTCTTTGGCAAAATGAATGATAAGAGGAGAGAGCAAAAAGGGGCAGGGGTGCAGCTGGAATCTGTACACGGCTGGGAAGGGAGCGAAGGATGTTCTGCAGAGGCTGTTAAGTGAAAGGGAAGCAGGGATATTTATAACAGAGTCTTATCCCATCAAGCACTGGGGCTCCTCTCCATTTGGTGCCTTTTCCCAGGGTTAGGCGTCATACTTCTTCCCTGTTCGGTGAATATGGTGGAAGAGTGTCATGGAGAATGCCATGCCCAGGAGCTGTGGGGGAAAAAAGGAGAAACAGATTGTGAATTTGGAAACTGTGCATTAAAATATATGAACATGTGCCTACGTGTGCTAATGGTTTATTTGATGAGGAAAACGTCTCAGGTTGGGGTAAGCTATTCTGCTGTTCATGCTCTTCAATGAGATCTCTGAATTCTTTCTGATGGAGAAAATGTACAGTGTGCACAAACATCAAGTCAATGAAGTAAGTTGAGATGCCACTAAATCAAAGTAGCAAGCTAACTAAGTAGCACGCTAGCAAGATAACACTGATCTTAAAACCATGATACTGAAAAGTTAGGATGGCAGGAAAGTATTATATTCTGCACAGTTTCTATTTATCTATTTATTTATATTTGATAAGAAAGCATTGTGGAGCCCACTGGGGATTCCAATAGTATGTGATTAGCATGGGAAAACTGCTGGTTGCACTTCAGGTTCAGTCAAAAGCTAATTTGTCGAGCTGCTTAAGAGCAAAATCCCACAAAGCTGCTGCCAATCAAAACATGAAGCCCCGTGACAGGTAAACATAACGCTAAGAAGGAGTTAGAAGCAATGAAAAACTGCCTTTGCACCAATTCAATTACTCACATGCGGCTAATCTGGAAAGTTTCTGTTTCATTCAGCTTGAATGGGACAGCAATACAGCTATTTCTGGAAGACTCCCAAAGCTTAATTATCCATCATTCCAACCATCCTTTTACAGTGATATCATGCTTTTGATTTTGAGTCAAAGTTAAGATTTTGTTTTAATCATTCACTAACCACATTCAACTGCCTCTGGCTATAATGTCATGCTGCAGACTTGTGGAGGATCAGCTTTTCATGATACCCTTTGTTGTCATGTCCGCCACCTTGCCTTTGAATTAGCTAATCTGACACCTTGAGGTCTTTTACTCCCCTCCCTCCCCATCTACATTCTACTTTCCACTTCAGAGAAGAGAGGAAGAGCAGATTAAAACTTTATGTCAGACTTCATCCTTCCACAAGTAAGACCTTTATTTGTTGGTTGTCTGCACAGAGGGCGTGAGCAGGCTGGATAGATGATGTTATACAGAAGTTAATTAAGTGCACGTGAGCATGTAAGAATAGCGTGTTGCTGTGCGGTCAAATAGAACAGACATTCTTCCGGTACAACATAGTGAGGAGTGCAAGACTCAAATGGTGAGTTGCTATCAGGATTCACGAGTGCCTTTCATGTTGCCTTGACTGACACATCGCTCAAGGACCAACAATCCTAGATAAGGATTATATTCATTAGTCAATGATATTTCTTTTGCTAACAACCTCCTGAACCAACAGCAATCATGTTGCTTCTGACCTAATCAATGCTATATCTTTGTCTTGATACCTGCTCTATCCTGAATAATTAAGTTATCAAACAAACCAATTAAGGGATTTTGGCAGAGCTCCTCCTATGCATACTCTGATATATTAAGAAATATCTATAGCAATGAATATATAAATACATAAATAAATAACTAAACAAACAAAGATCAGAGGGAAACTATCCAGCCTCCCCATCTATTCCTCCACCCACATCATTTAGCATTTACCATTTAATGGGTGTAGTATATGGAAACCAGTAACACTCTTTCAAAAGATGCTCACCCTATGGAGGAGAGGCTACGAGGGGTGGAGCTAGGTTGCATGCCTCTAATTAAAAGAGCTGCAGAAACGTGTGGGGAAAGGGGGCTGTAATACTGTACGTTCGTGGTAGTTTGCACAAAGCATGTCACAGAAAAAAAAAAGTTTAATATGCTGCCTTCAAACCCCCCACTGATGGGTGATGAGAAGAAAGTTACTGTTGATATAAAATCACTATTCGCCTTCCTAAGGAGTGTGTGGAACAGGTGTCTTATTACTTTATTATTTATTACTTCATCATCATGAACTCCATTCAAATCTTTATAAAAATGTATATATACATATATATACATACATATATATATATATATAATGTGTGTGTGTGTATGTATGTA
>JBAMYA010041956.1:0-15023 GCA_037176975.1 Arrhamphus sclerolepis | reverse complement strand
AAAAAAATCTATATATATATATATATATTTTTTTTTTTTTTTTTTTTTTGTACCAGGCTGGAAATGTTTAATTCTGCTGCAAAATTGGCACTTTGAACATGCTCTGTTTTGGAGCCAGCACCTAGTGGTCAACCAGGGAACTGCAACAAAATGGCAAAACATACTTTCTGGATGACCTTTGATGCAGAAATGGGATGGTTGCCGCTTGTGAATAACTATTTTCATCTGATGAACACATAAATATATGTTGTATTGAAAGGATAAGACAACTAGAACTAAGCATTACTACCATTAGAAGTAGCCTTAAACACCCAAACAGAGAACTTTTAAACATCCTTTAGTTTCAACTTGCTCAGTGGCAAATGTCACCTACTGAACAATGTCATTTATTAAAAAAAGAAAGAAAGATAGAAAAAAAAAAACTACTGTCAGTATTTACTAACAAGACACAATTAAAAGAAATAACAAAAACTGTGATTGTGGGCCCAGTTTTAACATATTTATGGAACTTCCCTTGGTTTAGAATAGGAGGAAATTATTTAAATAAATCATCCAGACTTATCTAGAAAGCTACAAGCTTCACTGCCAGCTGAGCAATTATTTAACACTGAAAAAAGCACATCTTCACTCTTGTGCTTGACAAGGCTGTGATAGTTACTGCAGTGAACACAAAAAACAAGCCAATAACCAAACCACTTTATTTTTGATTATTACTAGAAATCTAAGGAAACCTGGATTTGACTTGAAGAAATTATGCAATACCTGTGCACTAAGACTGCTGAGGCTCCCTATATTTTGTTATTTGCTTATTTGTGGGGTTTTGGGAGGGTGGGTGGGGGTCTGTTTTATTTTAACATACATATGATAACTTGGCTAGCTGGAATGTCATCCAGCGTTGTTACCACATGCAGAGGAGTGCAATGTTACCAAGAGGCCAGAATGTAGGTTTATATTCAGTGTCTTCATTTTTTTGGAAAAAAGCCGAGTACAGCTATTCTGATTTTAGTAAATCTGCTCCTCTTAACTGAGACACACTGTGGTATTATTGTCAGGTTGAAACCGATTTTATGTGTCAGAATTATTTGCTCTGTAGCAAATCCATCAGCAGGAATAAAGTTACTATGACATATCTTCACACAGTCGTTAGGACAGGAAGTCCAGGCACACCCAGGCCCAGGTCATGCCACGTATCTAAATAGCAGCCAAAGTGCTTTTAAAAAGTTTATTAAATGCTGTTTACTGGCAACTTTTAGCTTGAAGACGATTTATTGTCAAGCACAACAAAAGTCCATTGCACAATACAATGGAAACAGTTTTTTCTTGTTTGTTTGCTGTTGTTGTTGTTTTTTAAGAACATTATTATTAAAGTTACTATTTATGAAGACATCAATTGACCCAGTTGATGGTTTGTCACTATTTCACTGCAGAAGGTTTACCATCATGGCGAATGTCATGCAGACTGTACTCAACATTTAAGAGTTTTATTGACCATCACATTAATGGCAAATCAGTGGGAGACAAAGAAAAAAAAATCTAATCTGTGAAGACGTCTGCCCATCAGTACATCTCACTGCCACCGCCTGTATTGTTGGAAGTGTTAACATTCCCTCTGAATCTTTTGCATGAATTCTTCCACTCTGAATTGGAGATGACATGGTGTTGGGGAAAAATGATGAAAGCCAAATCATATTTCTTATCAGACTGAGGTATAAAAAAAAAACAGGGGGGGAGGGGGGGCTTTTTGGTGTATTCTGTTACAACATCCATAAGAGAAAAGAGAAACACTGGATTTTCAGTATTAAAAAATGTATAATAATTGGAAGTGAAATTTTGCAAAGGGCATACATTACTTTGAGGAAGTCTTGGAGGGAAGAAAATGCAAAGGTTTTGAAAAGGGTAATATATTGAGCCTCAGCACAGGTGAGTTATTGCTCTCAAACATCC
This sequence comes from Arrhamphus sclerolepis, assembly GCA_037176975.1. Classification (NCBI taxonomy): domain Eukaryota; kingdom Metazoa; phylum Chordata; class Actinopteri; order Beloniformes; family Hemiramphidae; genus Arrhamphus; species Arrhamphus sclerolepis. The sequence continues at coordinate 13,079 of JBAMYA010041956.1, read as the reverse complement.
CGATTAAACAGAGAGGCAAGCCAAGAAAAACATCTCTGGACATGACTGTGGCAGGGAGAAGCAGAGCTATGACCCTGTCCTCAACACATTACATTTAGTACATTGACCCTGTAGTACACTAAATATAAGAGGTTCCTGTTCATTTTGGCTTTAACCATTTCAGATGAAGTCCGTTCTGTGTTTATAGTTGAACAGTTAAACTAATAGTAATCAGTTTTCACTGTTCTATTTTTTTATAAATCAGTTTTTTCCATCCATCCATTGCCACTTCTTATCCAGGGTCAGAAGGGCCTGCTGGAGACAAATCAGCTTTAAAATATCTTACCTTGACTAAGCTAAACTAAGGGATCATTGGCAAATACAAAATTTCCCAGAAAGTTGGACAAGTATATAAATAGTAAATAAATGCAGAATAAAGTGATTTGCAAATCATTTAAATGGGAGCATATGATAAAAACAAAATAAAATCCTGTGCTGAGAACAAGTAGCCACTGAAACAAAAACTAACATAACACACCTGTTACATCTAGACAATGTGTTTTGCAAAGAATGGCATGTTTATATGAAATACAAATAGTCATTTCTAAAATTTCAACATCTTTAGCTTTTTTGGGAACCAATTTGCACAACGTGTGATCATTTAAAACATTAAGTTTGTGATATCTAGGTTGCAAATGTGCAAATCCAGCGCCTGTGTGTCTCCGCTTAAAATAAACTGTTGCTCACAGATATAGCAAGAGAAAAGAGAGCAGAATACAAAGCGGGCGGAATATAAGTGTGTAAAAAAACAAAAATAACAGAGACGGAGACACAAATAGACAAATGAATGACTTTAGAGAGAACCCAGACATAACAGGAAGGTCGCTTGTCGTGTGTACTTCAAATACCTTGAATGCTCTGTTAAGTTCCTCATATTGTATTGCGCTTAAGCAAACAACAACAAACATGGGAAATAAAAAGCATTTATCTCAAAAGCAATGCATTTAAAATATTATTCAATGGGCTTTGAGTGCATTTTATAATCCTATGATTTTTCCCAGGGAATGAAGAACCTTGTAATCCTTTCACTGGACTGAAAACACAAAAATTAACAAATGTATTGGTACATTTTTTGCATCAAACAGTGATGAAATGCAACACCTTCTGCTTGAATCTGCTGAAATACGCATTATTATGTACTGCCAATTGTGTGACTGTCATTGAACAAGACAGGCAAACAACACACGCATGCACACACACACCGATACACATCTCATACACTATGCACAGTAGATATCCTAAAATAGTGAGATGGAAAAATCTATACGAGTCTTTGGTTATTTCCGCACTGCTGCACTGTGCCCTAGTACACAAACAGCATGTAATAATCACCGCACACTGTGACCACATGTCATTTATTTGCCAAGCTGCAGCATGGTCTCACAGGTTTCAATTATATGAAGAAAGGTTAGGGGTAAGAAGCGAATTGGAAGTGGAAGCGAACTACTTTTGATCAGTGCTCATCTTTAACACTTGTGAACAGAGCCCATTTATAGCTGACGCGTCTTCCAATGGAATTTTAGTGATTTCATAGCAAATTTTACACTAAATAACTTAACTTTAAATGTCCAGTATAGTCATAGAACCTTTAGCTGTTTAGAGTTTAGTTTTATAGAGGTAAAGCATATAAAATTAAACTGTGTACAATATGTAAAAGGGAATTTCCTGTATGGGACAATAAACAAAGAAATTAACCAACCCCTTCTGTACATCTGATCATTCTTTCTTGGGGAATGTAAATGACAATCTGTCAGAGAATCTTAACAGCCATAATGGAGCTTGAGAAGAGGTAAGAAGTCAATATTGCTGCATAACTTGACATTTGTTATTGTCTAAATGCACTGGTATTAAGTGTCATTTGATATTAAGCAGGAAACATAATGTGATCTTGATAAAATATTTATGCAGAAATGAGAGTAATGTATTCCAACAGGAGACACACAGATAGAGAAACAAAGTTAGGCTGTATAAAAACGTCAAAAGGGTCTTTCCTTAGATGACCCCTCCTGATGACTTTTCACAACTTTTTGTGTCAACTCCTCAACTGTGTTTTCTGATTTTTTAAAAAAAAAGCAATTCAGGAATTCTGAAAGTTTGAATTTTGTTTTTGTTTTTTGTTTTTTTTTTTTGGGGGGGGGGGGCAGAGTGATAAGTGCAACAAAAAAACACTCTTTTTTTAACCCCCTTAAGTATATCAAAACTAAAAATTGATCCAAACTGAACACATCTAACCATTAGCGGTGAGTCGATTTCAGAGTTTTCAGGGTAATAAACCACAGAGGACGGAGCGAGACAAACACTGACTGGGGTGATGACAGAACTCTCATCTACAAACTTGTTGCCTTCAGTCACCACATCTGACTCATTCATTCTGCTGTGTGTGCAAGAGAGAGGCTGCAAGTTGGACAAGAGGGTGTCAGTCAGGTTGCATCAGCCTCCTGAAACTGTAAAGATTGGCCAGCCTCAGCAATGTATCAAAATAGCAATGGAGGGAAACACCTTAACAAGTCGGTATTTATAGGTATGTGAGCACAGACACAATTACACATTGAAATCCTGCGGTTCCATGAGTGGATTGTCCAAGACTAAAACAAGTCTGACCCTGATTAGCAGGAATGACACCCTTGGGTGTTTCTTTCTAAGCCTCTGGCTCTTTCTAAAGCCTAGATATGCACGCACAGTGAGAGTTCATGCATGTGTCAATGTGTTTATGTCTTCACAATACGAAGGGGTTTGTGAAGGGGTTTGTTTTGAGCTCAAGTGCTTCACTGCATGAGTCACTGTGCATTGTAAAGGGACATGGAAAGAGTGACTAAAGAAACTGACCAATTATTACACCTAGTCTGATTCACAACATATTGCAACCACTTGGAATGACATGAAGCCAAATGTCTGCGTGACAACAAGCATGGAGTGGCACCTCTCAGATTTTTTTTTCCCACTGTTTCTTATGGACAAACAAGAAAATGAATATGAACCGCTGATGCTCCTGCATGTTCTAAGTGGAGTTTGTTAATTCAGATCAATTAGGCACGGAGTGGTTATTAAAAAAGGTAAGGTAAGGCAAGTTTATTTCTAGAGCACAATTCATACACAAGGTAATTCAAAGTGCTTTACATCTATATAAAAACCACAAGAGGCAAATAAAATCATTCCATAAAACATATAAATAACAAATAATTAATTAAATTTAAAATGAAGAGTGCAGAATAAAAGTGCAATTTAAAATGTAAAAATTAAGTAGAAGAGAATGGGGAAAAAGACGAAAACAGCAGTTAAAACTATTTTGCTTTTGGTTCCAAGATTCAGGCTCAAAATAACTGTGAATTTTGATCTTTATTCAAATGCAGCTGAGAACAGGTGGGTCTTTAACCTGGATTTAAATAAAGTGTGAGTGTTTCAGCTGATCTGAGGCTTTCTGGGAGTTTGTTCTAGATATGTGGAGCATAGAAGCTGATAATGGATAAACTAGCTGGTAAGATGTCAAAGCACAATGGAAGAAGTCAAAACTTTCAGGACTGTAAATGAAGGATGTAAGGACTGCTACTGCATTAACAACACAGAAGCCAGAAATATGGGGCTGTCTGAGCACATGCAGACATCTTAAGTACAGAGTCTGGGTCAGCCTCCAAGGTCCTGGGGGAACGCAAGGGGACAAACATGCTAGTCCAACTGCACTGACAGTAAGTTATAACCCATAGTACAGACACACAATTTTCACTACAAAAGCCTCTGACATGAAACGCAATCTGTGATCTGAGAACACACACACTTGAATACCTAGTTGGCATTTCCTCAGTCATATGACGTTGGATCCAATTCACCTAAGGGGATCAGCCTTCTGCCACAAATGAGAGGAGCAGATGCTACAAGGAGAGAAACCCTGGGATCAAATGTCATAGAAAGTTGTGCACATTCAAAAATATGCATGCAAACATAAGTTATATACCTACACTGCCATAACACACAGAATAAACGCAAACAATCAGTATACGTGGAAGAATAAAACACACTCCTCCCCTGAGCACACATACAGTTACACACGTAAAACTAAAGTAAAGGGAAGACTTTTAGACCAAGAGCTTTATTTTGAGAAGCTCTCAACGACGAGGAATGTTTCATTTCCCAGTTTTTGAAAACACTTGAAATTTGAAACAAAAGCGATTTGAAAGATTACCTCATTTGCTTTAAATGTAAGTTACTGACTTTGCACCGTGCTTTAAAATGCAAGTAACATTTCACACGTTTGATAGTTAAAGCACACATTCAAACATGTATCAGCTCATGATAAGTTAATGATTAAGAGTGTGTCTTTGCATTTCACGGAACAACTCATGACTTCAAGCCTAAACTCTTAGAGCCACGGTTACTGAAGTCAAATGGCTATTTTAATATCAGTTCACCAGCCAAGAGTTCCTCTTCAGCTGTAATTTTAGCTGACCCTGACCTTACTCAGACCACTTGTGACCTGTCATTTAGAAGCCATACAGAAAATGTGTCCATTCAGACATTCCTGTCCACTGCAGTGCAGATTAAATGGTAATGAATCTGGGAAAAATAAACTGAAACTTGTATTTAAAGTAAAAAGAAATGTAATTGCATAATAATTCCAATCTACATATACAACGATGTATTAAAACGACTTTTGGCCTGGAAGTCTTTCATTATACTGTGTCAACAATGATGTTGTGTAATATGCCTCCTGATCAGAGCAGCCATCCTGGATGTCATTACACAAACCCCCGTCAGACCCTGGCCTCATTCCAGCCTGGAGCTATCTGAGCATTCATAGCTGGATGAAGACACCTACACACAAACGCCTCTTACCCACTTGTTGTGTCCCTGCCCTGCCCTGTCCTTGCTCATAATACAACACCTTCTTATCCACGTCTCTCACCACAGAATCAGCTCATTTCCTCACACCTGAGTGTGAAGTGTGATTTATTTAATTCACTCACAAACTCATGGAATATCTACATCTAGGTATCGTTTCAAAATATCCTGCAGACAAACAGTCTCCATTTGAATTTGCGCAGTGCTAGTTATTTAGGTGTCTAGTAGTGAAATGTGTTTGCCTTTGGTAATTCAGATGAGCTTCAGAGATTACCGCTCTCACACAGAGTGAAAACAGAGACTGCTACTGACACAGGACAGCAGATTACCACCTAAGAGGAAATTGAGACAGATGTTTAGAGTTTCACATCTGGAATCAGTTTTGAAAGAGTTGAGGATTTGTTTTCTTTTTTCAAAGAAAACCGAGGACAGCTGAGCTCGTTCTTCACTCCTGACCAGATTGCTATGTCTATTTTGATTTTATCTTCATGAGTCCTTTCTTTGCCATCCTTGTAGCCGGTTCCCGGAAAAAGACATGGAAAGATTTAAAGAAGAGGGTTCAAGCAACATGTTTTGTTTGACTTATCACGTCTGTAGTCATATCCAGTCTGGCACTCTTTCTCCCAGTCACTCCTTTCCTTCTTTCCATGCTATAGCCAAGCTCAGCTCCAATTTCCCCTTAGCCAAAACTCCTCTGCGGTCCTCCAATTCTGCACTGCTTTCTCTTCCTTTTCTTCTAATCTGCACAGCCCAATTTCTGTCTTATTTGTTTTCAAACAATCTGCTTCTCTTCTCTTAGCACACAGAGCCTGTGTTCTTCAGCCTGCCATGCTCGGCTTTCTGCTGTTGCATACACATTCTTCACTCACTGACGCCCCAGTTTAAAAGCAGCTAAAGACTGTCCCAAATACAATCCCTTCATCTTTTGGTCTTTCTCAGTCTCCCTTTCTCTCCCCTACTGTTGTGCAATAACTGCAAGTCTCTCTTTTTTTCTTTTTTTTTTGCCTCTTCTGTGTGCAAATGTTGTTCTCCAAGGATGTGTGTGTGAGTGTGAGTGCATGAGTGTTTCTTTCCTCAGATCAAACTCTCCATCCCTGCATGCACACACCCAGATATAAATGCATGCCCACGTGAATAACACAAGCTGGACTGCCCATACACACATCTTCCCAACTCCCAGTCATTCTGCAGGCAGCTGAAGAGAGGTGTGGGCTGAAAGAAGACCTCGCATATGTGTGTTAGTGCGTGTCTGTGTATGTACATGTGATCGTGCATGTGTGTGGGACATTACTCAGCTCACACAAAGACGCTGCTTCTTCCATGACTCCCAGCTGTGCAGACTTGGCCCACTACTCGGCCATGCAGCAGCCAGAAATGCTTGGTGTGTAACTCTACTGGAAAGCCCCAGTTATACTCGCCCACCCAAACACACACACACATACATAGGCTCCTCCAAGACAACGCACTCCTCTGAGCAGGGGCAGACAGAGGGATGGGCCTCACCCCAAAGGAAGAATGGTTCAAATTCCACAGCTGATAGAAAAACACAGCGGAGTGGGCTTGAGGAACTCGTGTCAACTCTGTCAGATCATCCCCACACCCACCAAGCTTTCCACATTTACAGGAGTAGGATTGATAAGACAAGTGAAGCCAAAAAAAAAAAAAGAAGAAAACAAAAGAATCAGGAAATGTAGTTATCCACACATTACAAATAAGTGGGCCCTGTTTCGACTGTTTTCAGAGATACCAAATATCTTTCCATGCTTGGGTCAATAACTGTAGCAACCACTGTTTTTAAAACACTGAGTGACTTCTTTCCTCAGCTTTGCCTTCAAGCTGAACTCACTGCTCTCGGGTACACACAGTGGAGACAGCTAATACTGTATTTGAACAAGCCAAGCAAACAAGACAAAGTGCTGTATCACCAGAGAAATTCAGATCAGAACGTTTACCTGAGCATAGTAGAAGTAAATTATCCAGTGCAGCAGCTTTGAGAGATATGATGAGATTACATTAATACAGTATCAGCAACATCACATTATTATTGTTATTTATTTATTTTTAGTATTGAATCTTAATCATCTTGGGACATTAAGAAAAAAAGTAATGTGTAGATGTGCTACTCAAATTTTCTTTTACACAGTTACATCAGTACTTTTCCAAGGAAAGAGAACAAAACCAGAAAACTTGAATAAAACAGAAGCCACATGAGTTTTTATCAGCGAAATGCAGCATTTACATTGGGTTAAATTACAGTGACGCACATAGGCTGTTTTCTCAAACTTGTGTCCCAATACTGCTAAAATCTGGTTTCAAGACTCAAAATGAGAAGATCAGGAAAACTTTTAATACATTTTGCAAACTATAGTACAATGTGATAACTCTTCCATGAAACAGATAAACAGTTCTTGTAGCAGAAGTTTGAAAACGCAGTCTCTATTCAAGTTGTGTGTGAGGTTTGATAAGCACAGAGCAGTGAACCACCCCGACTGAACCGTTATGCAACCCTTCTCTGTCTGCACACATGTATCCTGCACTACAGACTCTTTTTCTTTTTTCTTTTTTTTTTTTTTCTTTTTTTTGTGGCGAGCATAGCCTAAAGATTAAATCACAAGTCAGTACACGTAGCATGCGACAAGGCTCGTGGCTCCTACCTTTCAGACATTCGCCTCTGTGATCAGTTGAGCTGTCTTTCCCCCTGGACTCGTCCTCTCTCTGCTCACACCTCCCAGCTGCTCTCTTCTCCTCTGTTTACTCTGGGCAGCGCTCGACTCTCAGTTCTCCCCATTAAACTGCAAGGAACAAACAAATGAGATCCCTAAAGAGCATTGCACTGGGTGACAGCAACTGAGCAAAACTCACATGTTTTAACACTTGCTCGGTTTTCAGAGTGGACTTGAAAGTCCTCAAATTCGATCTTCCAGACCTCACAGCAGAAAAAAATGCTCCCGACTGTTGGGAGCTGAGAGACGCCAGGAGGAATGTAATTACACGAAGACTGCTGCATATTGCAAAACCCGCAGACATGCGCTTGTTTGCAATACCCCCCCACACCCGCCCGCTATTGTGCTGTGGGATGTGGCTGGTAGAGTTGCCCGCTTGTGGTCCTGATGCGAGTTTTTCTATGTCCCTTTGTTGTTCCTGTCCCACCTACCAGGAGGAAAACACACAGAGGAGGGGGGGCATGGCTTCTTTTGTCTGCGGCTTCACACAGCTCAACTGCTCATCGGAGCCCGATAAATATAGGCTATATATTGTTTTCCTTTTTTGATAAGCACAGATTCCGTACAGACTTATAGGCTACATCAAAGACAGAGCTCACTTTCTTCAACTTCTACCGCAACCTTAGGTTATTTGAAGGCAATCCAAGTCCCGCATCTCACCGAATTTCTCCCAAAAGTTTGGTCCCCGCCGGGGATCTGATGGTCGCTGTTGTCTCGGTCCCTCTCTCTTCCCCCTTTCTTTCCCTCGTTGTGTCTTGTGAGCGGTGGCAGAGCCCCAGTTATGTTGAGCGGAGGACCATCCTTCGCAGACAGCACGCCTTCGCTTCCCAGGAGCGCAGTGACGAAGGCCTCATTATAGCCGCCACGCGCCACACCCATCCATTCATAAAGCAGAGAGAGTGGCATGCGCACGTGGCGACGAGGCGCTCAGATTTCCACTTGTGTCGCTGCAGCATCTGTTAAATTGGTTGAGATATTCTCCAAGAGGCTTATGTTCATATTCATAATCTCCGATTCTGACTGCATGTTGAATTTATATACACAAACATACAAAACATTAGCAGGCAGTTTGTTTGTTGTAGTTTTTGCAGGAAAGACTTCTTCGCGCATTTACCATACCAGTTATTAGGCCACAGCTTAGATTTTGCTCACATTAGATGCACATAGGGTTGATCGAAAATGCAAAAATGAGTTCAAAATCCACTTAAATGTGATTATCGCGTGTAGCCTCACTCTCCATGGTATCAGAGTGAATTAGGTGTATTTTGCCTTATGCTGTCTTTTTTTCAGGCAGTGTTTATCATTTAAGGGCTTTATACAAATCAAATATTGCTGTAGCTGATTATCCGATATAATGGAAACATATTTGATTTTTTTTTTTTTTTAATCAGTGAGGTGAGTGAATTCTAATCAGTAGCCTACATTTTGGCCTACTGAACTTATAATTTCAAGTTAAAAACATAAAATCTGAAAATGCAAAATTAGACTCAGAAATACATGTTTTGAACAAAATTAAAACAAAAAAAAACATTATATAATAATTTTCTAGGCATGTGTTTTAGCCTCACCCAGGAAGCTTGCCAGCTCCATTAACTGATCATTCTTGCTCAGTGGCTAGAATCATACCACTGACCTCAACATGTCCACCTGAGACAATCTGTGCAAAGTTGCATGAATCACACGATGTGCATTTAGTTGAAAGCCTTTTTTATTTTGTTTTTATCCTTTGCACTACCCGCCCATTCCATTTTGAAACCATTTGGGTGGATACTCAAGTCTGGCAAAAACACTGTTGATGGAAGACCGCCCTTTTGATGGATGTTGGCTGTAGCCATTGTTAATACATATACTACTCATGAAGTGCTGAAAACAATGAGACATAAGTCAATTATTAATTACATGGGTGCACTTTGTGGTTAATTCCTCAATGGACTACTCTTTGGTCCAGTGCTCTCACTGTGAACAAAAGTTTGAAACTTTGTGGAGGTAAGGTTGTAACTTATGGAAGCTGGCAGTCTCAGCATCAAAATCATACAGTAAAACAATCAAATAAACAAAGCATTTATTCAGTGTACTTGTTTATTTTATTGTTGTTTCCAAACACGATGGTAACTTTTATTTAATTTGAATCCCAAACATTATCTCTGATCTGTGGAAGTGAGACTAAAAAGCAGAATGAAATGACCTATTAAGACAGAGTTACAGTTATCAAAAGGTGTGAACCTCTCAAGTTATAATCAATTTGTAACCAAGATCAAAGAGTTTTTTTTCTTCCCAAGATTCTGTTAAACATTACCTCACCACTTCACCAAATGTATTCAGTGGCACCAAAAAAATCTGAAATATTTCAATCAGTTTGTAAATCTCAACTCAACAGACCATTTGTCTGAACCTGTAGCATATTAGAAATCTTGTTCCAGCCCAAAACTCCTTTTAATTTCAATTTTTGACTCATATATGTGTGTCATACCTGGGAGTCAGGTGTCTATCCTCTGTTCCCGTCCAACCTTTTTGTGTGGTCTTAGTTTTTCTGCTATTGGAGCAGACAATGCATCAATAACGATTTTTGCGGTAACTGCATTGGCAGCAGGCTGTAGAGGAGCTCCTAGTGCTAAAATGATCAGTAAATGGGTACTTTAACATGAACAGCTCTTGACAAAGCATTAATACGTTATGAGTTAAGAATGAAAATGTATTTTTGTTTAAAAAAAAAACACAGCAGAAGCCTCCATTGGCCTTTTAAAAATGATGTTCTCCTTGTTCACATATTTGTATGTGGGAAAAGTACAAATGTCTGGCAGCTGGGGCTTCCAGAAACCTGCTGTTTGATTCCCTAAAGTTCCTGCTTAGCCAAGCACCATGAGCAGTCACTATCCTGCTAAGGGACAGGCTTGCTTTCACCTCAGTTTACATGCAAGTCCTAGGCAACCGTCCTCACTGTGGCCAGCAGGCATGGGAGTCATCACACATACAAACAAGTGCATGCTCACCAGTGCAGATGAGAGGTGGAATATCAGGCTGTAGCCATGTCATGAATACTTTGGGGATCAGCTGTGGATCCTAAAAAAATATGTATTCTTCTTTCTGTGCTGGGTTTCACTGACACAAAAGCCATTTGACTGTGCATGTATTCAGTTCAGTCGCTTGCCTGCTTTTGTTATTCTCATTTCTGCACTGTTCTTCAGTTGATACATAGGTGTGCTAAACCTTTATCTCAAAGTGTCTTGTATAGCACTTTTTCTATTGTCTGTAGCCTCTGCTGTAGCACTATTGATGGAGCCACATGGGCACAATAGGGGTATAATGAGGGATCCACATGGTGTGCCCCTCACTCTCGGTCAGTCTCTTTCCTGAGAGGGCAAACTGCTGATCCCACTGCTGTGAAAGGCTTACCCCAGCAAAATCTCTACAAACAAATACAGCCGGCCAATCTGTTGCACCTCTAGCACATACACATGTACACAAACAAACAAAACACAGCTCACTGTCCACACAAGCAAAAAATATCATCTTTGCCCACAAAGATCAATTTCACTCAGCAGCTCTGGACCTCCACAGTGGCATGTTACAATGGCCTTTGACACAAGCCTCTGGATGTCCATAATAACACCTAACTTTGGGAGCTGACAGACTACAATGGGCTTCTCTTGGCCTCAAAGCCTCTGCTTTTCTTCTGCCTGATCTGGCAGACAAAACAGAATTATAGATGTACCAGCTGAGCTTGAGCAAGTGCTCCCAAAAGAGGCACTGTCATGGTGATTCAAGCCCTCTTGCTGAATTTCTTTTTTTTTTTTTTTTTTTGTGGTTTTCATGCAGTTATCAGATACTGACTTTGGGCCATGACAAATGATTTCAGTCGTTCAGGATTTTTCTAAACTGACATTGATGGCTATAATGTGTACATCTTTCACCACCAATTCTGCTGAGATGGGTCACTGGAATCCCACTTTGGTTGACTCCAGGTTTTTAATGTGACCATCTGGAAGTTGGAAGTTAAGACAAAACTATACCCAAAGCACTTCATACCTAGTGTTTGAGTGAGTAGGAGAGTTGTTTTTTTCGTTTTCAGACTAAATGTTATTTTATCATATGTTTTATTATATCATATTTTTATATGGCAGGTATTGCCAAAACATTCTACAGTTGAACTTGAATATGCGCCAAAGTTCTTGAACATGAAGATGTCATTGTTACATTTTTCTACTTGTAATTGTGTTTTTCATCCATACACATATGTGAACTTTATGTGCAAATGTTCAGAGACCTGAAAACAGCAGGGATTTGTACAATTCTTTGTGATGACCGAGGGACCAGGTGTCACTTTGTCAGTGTGGAGAAAGATCAAAGAGACAATGATGTAACCCCCACCCAGAGTTAAGCCCTTACCCCTACCATGCATCCATTCACCTCCATCAAGGGGTTGCAGTCCAGACCCGGGCCAGTTGGGCACCTGGCATTTCTGGCCCAGTGTTTAGGCTCCTGTGTCTCTCCAGGGCATCGCTTAGGTGCTATGAATAGATGGGCAAATGCTCAGTGCTGTCAGTTGGGCATTGGCACGTGTAGCTCATGCCAGCACGGCTACAGCGCAATGCTCCAGAATGGCGTCACTGCACCGACAGCACATTCAGGTCACCATGGAAACAGGGACGAGCACAGCTACCTCGGCCCTGACATCCATTGACTGCATTTTCCAGACAAATTTTGATGTCTTTCTCAGTCCTTTGCTGTCTGTCGTTCCTCATCCCTCTCTGTGTCTCTTGTTTACTCGACATATGAAGCTCAACGGGAAGCTGGAGGTTTAAAATTCTATCCAGGGCTTTTTTTTTCATGAGTTTTATGTTCATGTGACTTTTTTTTCCACGTGCTTTAATTAAAAAGTACAATTATGCAACTATGATCTGTGTATCTTTGCAGCATCTGATCTTCTCAATGATGACTCAGTGGCCAGGGGAATAGCTTTTTAAGGTGCTCCACGTACAACAGGACTGTCATGTTGCTCTCTGTCCATCTACACATGCAGTGTCGGTCCTTAGTGCACAGGTGTGTGAGTCCTTGTATTTCTCACTGATGTTTTTTTTTTCAGGGCAAATGGACAGATTGCAGTGTTTGGCCTTTCACTTCATTTACCACTTGATGTATAATGACTTTTTTTTTTTTTACTTGTCCTGGTTGACAGGCCAGCTGGCAGGCACAGGCACTAAGTTAATAAACAGGACTAAAGACAGGAGTTGGTCAGCAGCTGCTTACTCTGCCTAATTGCATGTGTTTTTAGGTTTTAAGCTCCTGAGAGTATGTTTGACACATGTCCCTGCTTTCAGAGTTCCAGGCTGGTTTATAACTAACCAACAATAATCATACTCATCCATGTATCCTGGCCTTGCTCCTAGACTTTCAAAGAAGTATTTTGAGAAAAAAAAAAAAATCTATATATATGTATATATATATTTAAAAAAAAAAATTCTTTTTCTGTGTTTTTTTTTCAGA
>JBAMYA010041955.1:0-15023 GCA_037176975.1 Arrhamphus sclerolepis | reverse complement strand
AAGTATTTTTATTTAAATGTATATTTAAGTTTACATGTTCCAATTTGCAAATGCTCTAAATCTTTTATATAAGTGATAATTTAAAATTTTATTTTTATATATATTGCTTGTTGTTTTTTTTTCTTAACTTTAGATAATTATTTTGTATTATATTATTTTGATACCAGACAGTGTCCAGTAATGATGTTATGTTTAGAAATCTTGTGTATCCTCTTTTATTATTAGTATGTTATTTTAGCATGCAAATTAAGGGGAAAACGTCAAGGTATCGGCCCTAAAAATTGGCCAAAAAAAAAACGGCAGCATATATCGGCGATCGGCTGACACTGACATCTACACATCGGTAGCGGCATCGGTTAAGAAAAACCCATATCGGTCGATCTCTATTCAGCACTGAGTAATAACAGACTCGTTTAACTATTTCAGTTGTTCCTTGCCAGTCTCAGGTTGCTTTACTGCATTTCTTACAAGCTGTCCAAGCAGTCCTGTTACCAAAATTCATGCCATTGCAAAATCAATTTGTTGGCAGATGTTTTGTTTTGTTAATCAAAAAGAAAAAGATTCATGGAATCACATAACAATCCATGAAGTTTTCTTTTCTTTTTAAAGAATTCTAATAATTCAGTTTAGCAGTAAAGTATGGAGTGACTCATCTTTTGTCAGCATCATCAGTTAAATCAAACTCGGGCCAAAGAAAACTGCAGATATGAACAGGGTTGGGCCCAGTAATCTTTGCTACTCGGCACACTGTCTGACTTTGGGGTGAATTTGTTTGGCTGTTCGTGCTCATCTGTCTTCAGTGTTTCCCACTTTGACTCATGCTGAGGTCACGTCCTCAAGTCTGGTCTGAAATAATCCAGTAAAGATGGCAGAGCAGACGGAGGAGGTCAATGAAAGTTGATGCACCAGGGAGGGGGGAAAAAGGAAAAGAAAATGACAGGAAAAGTTTGAGTGTATTAATTTTAGAGTTCGTCCCTGAGACAGAACAATGAGTCAGATCAGAAGGAGGGAAACTCTGACAACGATAAATGTCAGATAAAAGAGCAGAGACGATGACAAGGATACAAAAGCCAATTACATTTACAGATGGGCGACAGACAGTTGAACAATGGACAAAAGAAAAGAAGATCAGAGATGAAAAATGGGTCGAGAGAACAGCAGAAGTATCCTATTTTTCACTCTGTTGCTTCTGTATTTCAGAAGACTGTCTTTAACATGCTTCACCTCATGATTTCCACCTGTGAACTAACTGAAAAACTCCCAAGTTGAAGTTTTCTAAGCTTTAATTAGATCTTCATCTCACTCAGATCAACAGGCAAACACAATGTTCTTCTCATCTTCATCACCATCATGACAGCACAACCTCTTCAGTCTAAGAAGGAAGTCTCATGGAAGCTCAAACGTGGATAGAAAACCTGCATTTGTCAAAACCAGCAGGCATCTGGAACAGTGAACGATGAACAGGTCAGGCCAGTGAGGAGATGTTTGGTCTCAGGTGAAAGCATGACTCAGCATTTCAGCTGAAATGGCTCATACCCATTGGTAAGCACGGCAGTGGTAGGGCCATGATTTGGAATTGTTTAGCAGCTGCAGGAACTGAAAACCTGCACACTGCATGAAATCATCTGAATACGAGAGATTTCTGGAGATTCATCAGTAAACCTGTCTGACAGCTAAAGCACATCTGCATCAACTTGTGCTCTAACAACGTTTATTTCAAAGGATTATTTACATAGATACACAGCCCGTCCAGACTAAACAGCCAGCATCTGGATTTAAATAAGCAAATAGGTAAGAGCCTCCCTTTGGGTAATTACTGCATGGATGATTTAAAGCTGATTCTCATTTCTTCCACGACCATGTCAGAAGACACGTCCTGTGGTCGTGGAAAAGATGTTCATCTGTTTCTGAAGTCAATTATTGGCATCAAGAAAAGATGACATCTAAGGAGATTTCTGTAATTACTAAAACTGGGTTAAGAACTGTCCCAACGCATTATTACAATGATAGTGAGTAACCATCATCTTCTGGAAAAAAAAAGAAAATCCTGAATGATCGTGATTGCGATCAATTAAATGTTTGATGAAACCAACTGGTAAAAACAACATCAGTAGAACTCACGGCTATGTTTAATAATGAAAGTAAGAACATTTCTAAATGATCAGTGCGAAGGGAACTGAAGGGCTTGCTGGGAAGGCTGGCAGGCAGGCTAGGCAAACGAACTAGACAATCTGGCAAGGAGCCAGAGGCCTGTATACTATAAGGACCAGCTGATGAGCTTGATGGGCTGCAGGTGATGAGGTGGGCGGAGACCAAACAGGTGAATAGACAGGAAACTGCAGGACTGAAAGGCGAGACAGGATCTGCAAAGACATGACAGTGAGTGATCAGATCAACCCATGACATTCCCCACTAATTTATTTAACTCAGCTTGTTTAGTACGCATTACTCCATTACTAATTCAACTAAACTGTGTATTCTAACTGACCAAACTTAACTTTTTTAGTTCCTAAAACTCAAAATATGTCTATCAATAGAGCTGTGTAAAATACATACATACAACTGCAGCATTATATTAATCCATTTTTTTTTTTTAATTGAACTCATCTGTTTTCAAAAACAAAAGAAAGAAACAAAGCCATGGCCTAATAGGTTGTACATTCCTCAATGATGGCGTGAAAAAAAAAAAAAATCTGCCTCACAAACTAGTACAATACAAAGCTCTCTTCCTCTTTACCTCCAATCATTACAATATTGTACTATTTGGCTTAAAAACTGGCCAGATGAAAGTCAGCCCTGCTGAACACGGGCATCTTTACATTAACAAATAAATAAGTCTATGAGAAAAAAGGAGAACAGGAGGGTGAAAAAAATAACAGCAGAATAAATAAAACCCAGCTAGAGTTCACACTCACCCCTCCTCACAGCTCCCCGTAACATTTATTTGTATCTGTCCTCTCCTTATCCTCTCTTTATGTCCATTCATTCCCTTCAAAGCTGTAACTAGCAAATGTTGAAGGCCAAAATTATTGCTTTCTTTTCTGCAAATGTATTTAAAAGACAACAAAGAAAATAAAAGCCTCACATTTGACTTGGGAAGATGAGATTCTGGATCTTACATTGCAAGCTGATTCTTGAGTGTTTGAAGTTTAGGTTTCAGATCTGTCTTACCTAAGTTCAGAAGTACCTGTTGAAAAGAAGTGTTCTTCATGTACTTTGGGCAGTTGAGATGAAGTGCATAGGTAAGTCCAAAGACCATGTATATGACTTGGGGCAGGCTCTCAACATCCATCCCAGAGTTTCCCTCTTAGATGATTCCCACTGAGGAAGCATCGTGGTGAAGGGACTGCGTCTGGAGTGATGTTCTCCTGGTCACGGCAGAGGATCCTCACTGGCCCATCGCTGTACGAACCTCCCTCATCATCAACATCCTGAAACAAAGAATAGGGCATAATCACGTCACCATGACAACATAGCGCTACAAACACCCTCAATAGGTACACAGCCCACACGTCAGCCCTGTCCAGTGTCTGTCCACTGTCCAATGCAGTGACCGTTACAGAAAGTCACTCCGTTTACCGCCGTTCACGGTGACATCACAGTGACATCACGGTGACCCAGCTGATGCATTTTTGTTCGGTAATTACCCGTCTTGAATTTCAAGCTGTTTTTCCAACCACTCCAGCTGGACACTGAACCTTGTCCTTTGAGACATGGGTGTGCTCGTACCAGGGTTGGGGCAACCGCTTCAAATTCTGCATTTGTTGGGTATCCTTTCAAGGCATATTTGGTCTCGGCCAACCTCTCGAGGATGTTGTGTTTGAGCTCCTTTGACAGAATGAGGTGTGTTCCATCCCTGAGATGGAGCAGGTTTGCTTGACGCAGCCTTTATTCCACATCCACAGAAACTTCGGAGTATTCCGGTCAAATACCTCTGGCCACTGGCGTTGTCTTTCCTGAGAAGAGTTGGAGAGGATGCATGTGTCTGGCTGGCTGGGTGTGTCACTTAGTTCTTCACTTGATGTCAACTCTGTGATGGGCACAACAGAAAGAACTGGAATGATTTTAAGAGTAGCTCGCTCAGGCAGCTCTGAAATCTCTGTCAGATTGCACAGTTTGTCATCTAAACCGGGATCTTTAAACTGTGAGCTGAAGCTATAGTTTATCTGAGGAGCATCTTTAAGGGAGTCAATCGAAAGGTCAGCAGTATCAGGCTTTGTCTTCAGTTCCACCTTCCTCATGTCTGCTTCAGAGAGGATAACGCTCACAAGCAGTCTGTTGCACTGCCATCTGGGGAGAAAGAGAGAGATTGTTCAGCACAGAATATAACGTTTGAGAGTCACCATTAGTTTCCCACTTATTCTGTGTGCAGAAAGGAGGAAAACATCGTTAAGCTCTGACAGCGAAACCACACACAGGGGCAGCGTTACATCAGAGTAGCAAACTTCATATGATCTAAGGTGCTCATGGTACCATGCACTCATTACTCTGCACACAAACATGATTTCTGTCTGAACTGCAACAATGTGTGTGATCTGCCTGAACTCTGGGAGACCTGAACAGGATCCAGCAGAGACCATATCTGCCTTGTATGCAACTCCATCTATACAGACAGATGATTCTACAGGCGCTGCTGCCGTTTTGTGGATTTTCTGACTGAATACTCTCTGGATGTACTCAGGGAAAGATGATACAGAGACTGTAGTGACCTTCTCCATCTCAACAGAAGGTTTGAAAAATAAATTTGAGTCCATATAAAAACTGACTGCTTTTTGATGTTTCATAGCAAGTGTAAGGGCTACGTTCCTGTAGTTCTGAGCATCACGGATAACCTTTTTGAAAAACCTGTGCTTGCCCTCAAAGCACATAGTCCACACGTCACACAGTGGACCAAATGCTTTAATAAGCTGAGGGTAATGCTATATGAAGTAGTGTTTTGGTCTTAATCTAAACTCTGGACATGTCGACTGCAGTAGTTCTCTGTGTTCAGCTAATTTGCCAGAAAGTAGAGTGTCTCTTCAGTAAACCTGGGGGCAACTACTAACTCCACAATATCTTTGACAAGCATGAGAACCTCCCGTGCCTTTTCCCCAGGAGGAACACACTGACCAAGAAGAAATGGAAGTAGCCTAATTAGGCACCAGTTCTAATGCACATTTCCCCAGATTGTGCCTTTTGTAGAGAAGCCTTTTGTAATAGGCTGTGGCTGATCAGTTTTGTCAGTAAAGGTGTATGTAAATGACCTGATAGCCTGATTCACTGTTTCTAGATTGAAATATCCCTTAGAAATCAGATCTGAAAGGCACAAAGACAACTCCACTGGGACGATGCCCTCCAGAAGATCATGCACGACGTCAGGAGGAACCTTTAACAGCATGAAAGTGTTCCAGTTTTGCAGTCAAGGGGCACTCTCTTTTCACACCATATGTTCTACTCAGTTCTGGGTCTTCCATCACTTCCTGCACTTGTCTGTCATGCCTGTCTTTGTCTCTGAGCTCAAAAGCACCAGAGGGCACCTCTTGTTCTTGAGTGTAACTTCCACTTGCCATGTAGACTGCAGAACTTGTCAACAGAGAAGCTCTCGTAGAATCCAGCTAGTGCATGAGCACCTAGGTTGTCGGCAGTTACATATAAAACAGTTCCTTTCACACTATGTAAACGCCATCTTTTTCTAGTGACATCAGATCAAGTATACGTGGTTCCAGCACTTTAGCATAACCACATTCTTTTACTGTGGTTGTGTTGCATTATAAGGGCAAGCTGAATACAGTTGAGTGATGCTCTATATTTTACTGGCATATTGGCAATTACCCAGTACACCGCACACATCTTTGATGTTGCTAACGGATTGGCGACTTCAAAGTCATCGATGTACAGCCCAATGGCAGTTGTGAATTCATCACTAGTAAGAAAATGGCCTCCTTACTAGTGATGAGTTCTGTATTCATTTGGAGCACGTACTTCCTCAGACATTGCTTTATCTAAAACATCTGTCTTGCTCTGCAACTTCTGCAGCATTTGCTGTATGGGAACATAAACAACTGATTTTTGATCTTTGTCAACTACACTACATACTCTACAGGCATTACCAGCGGGAATTCTTTAGACACATATGATGCTCTCCTTTTTGTGGTTGCTAAGGAACCATCTTTGGCACAAAATGCTGTCATGACGTTGGTCTCTGAAACAGCACTGCTCACCCGTTTCACAATGGACTCATCTATCTCAGAATCATACTCCTGAAGAATCATCTTCACCTCATGCTGCAGAAGTGGCTTTGACAAATAAATATATATCGCAAAGCTGTTTGGTAACTTCCTGTACAAAGCGCTCCGGTATGTGGAGGATAGCCTGCATCTTTAAAAAAGAGCAGCCAAGTTGTGCTCCAACTGCTTTTCTAAATCATGAAGATCTATCTCTGAAACTTCTTCACGGACACCATCTGTCTCCCCTGTGTCTTCATTTGCCAGTGGCTCATCAGCAACATCACTGTCTTTGTTTTCATCATTCATGTCAACATTAACTATTTCTTTCTTGAACATCTTCCAGTTGTCTTCACTATGTGCTTTACTTTTATATGTGCATTAAAAGTTGAATACACACTGCTCTCAAATTTACAACCCACATATGGACACTGAACCTTTTGGTTAACTTTCAAGTGTCTGCTTGGGAGGTGAGTGAAAAATTCTGTTTCAGAGCTGGGCTCACTGAAGTCACACAACTGACAGCTGAATTTGAGTGCTTCATTTTCTTCTGGTTGTTCCTCCTGAGTTTGAGAGTGAACACGAGATATGTGCGCTTTACAGCTGTTTAAGGACGTGAATGTGCACAAACAGTCCTGGTGCAAACAAGGAAAAGGTACTGTCCTTGTGTAACTTCCATCTTTTAACTGGTACTGTTTGAATAGCTGCACCCTTTTCTCACTAATAAAATCACAAAATTTACACTTCCACTCCACCTTCAGCTAGCTAGAGTTGGATGAGCTAATGAAAAATGACATTTAGCTAACAGTGTAAAGCTTTTGAAAATAACTATTTGAAATTGGCTCCCCAAAATGAACACAATAGCCACATGGCATTAACTAAATAATAAAACCTTGAGGAGGCATGACAACTAAGAGTGGGACTAATATCCAATTAACCGGAAAAAAAACTAACTAAATCAAGAAAATGAAGCTAATTAGCTAAATAATAATTTAAGAACTTACCCGGATGTTCTTAGATCAGTGGCTACGTTAGCTGCTTCGCTGTCTCAGCTCAGCTTTAGCTGTCTGGAAGTAACAGAGAAAGACAACTCCATGTCAAGTAGATTGGCGTGAAGACTTTCAAGCTTAATGTTTCAGCTGAGCAGTCTGGTCATAAAACCTGAGCTTTGCGCCCCGGATGTCTGCTTTGAGCCAGCTCTGTGCGTAACTTACGTTCCTTTGTGGTGAGGCTCAGGCGGAAAAAAACGTGGACTGTACATTACGGAGCGGATACCGCGGTGAACTTGAAGTATACCCAAACCAGACTGTCGCCAGACACAACGGCGCAAAACTTAGTTGTTATGACCGTGCGGGCTCCGTGCTCCTACTACAGCAAGACAGCTGTAATCTTCGCAAACTTACCTGGACATTTGTTGGACCGTGGTCTGTGGTGAAGCTGTGTGGAGTCTGGTCGCTCAGCTCAGCTTGACAAAATGGTGTCAACTAGATTTTTGGTGGACTTGGCGGTTGATGAAGAACAGTTTACTCAGAATTCATAATTAATGTAAATAAATGACACAGATTTAAGTAATACAAACTCAGTTTGTTTGAGTAAAAAAACATTGGACTTAAAAACACAATTACAATAAGAATGGACTTGAAAAAGTCCACCTTAGTCAGAATTAACAAGTAATGTCAATGAATTAGACACATTTAAGTAAAATGAACTCAGTCTCTGAGCTGAATCAAAATCTGGGTTTACAGTGTAATATGTAAAATACTAGTAAAGGCGTACTTATTTTTCTGCCTGACTGTGTATTTATTCACCATCTACTATGAAATATTCACGTCTCAGCACTTTAGCACATTCATATGATTATTTTGCCTTCTGAAGCTGCGATTTTCCACTTTTTTTTTAAAATTAATGAATTATGAGGGTAATTAGGTAGAAAAGCAAACCAGCTGCACTGAAGATTAGCGAGTGTGAAATAAAGATGAATTCACTTGTTAGTGGTGATTATCATTAAGTGCTGCTGGCGTCGTCTCCGTGGGTTTATCTGCACCCAAAGCTCCAGCTGCCCCGCATGAACATCTGAACTTTTCAACTCCTAACTGATGGAGAAGGCTGCAGATGTGAAAAAGAAAAGACCTGGAGACAGAGAGCAAAAATGAAAAATATTAAGAGATTATAAATACTCCAGCCCTTTGTTTGATATTCATTATCTGTTTTTCCCTCTTTTCATCATTCAGTCCTTAATGGCAACCATTAAAGACAATGTAATACTATCTTATCAGCCCCCGCGTTTACACACTTCCATCCATCCAATTCAGTTCAACTTTAGTGTCTATTACATGGAGTCAGAACAGTCTCAAAAGTCACAAATGTGCAGCATGATTTACAAATGCACGGGGACAAGATTCACTCGTGTATTTCTGGTACAACATCCCCATAGTTGGACCCAGCATCAGCATGGTAGGACCCACCTTCACCAACGTATGATGAGGACTTCCAGGCCACGACAACAGTGCTGCTGGATCACTATCACATCGTTGGACAAACCACTGTTGATCTAAAAACAGATTCCTCCATCCTTAGCTTTGCTGGAACGTTCCATGTCCCTGTCCATTCTGCAGAGTCTGGTGCACAGACTCTGCAGCCACGTCTCCATAAAACACAAATCAGCAGATGAAGTAAGATCCCTGTTTTTTTTCCTGACCAATACCTCCTCTGGACATCTGAACACCCTACGATCCACAAGTTGTCAGTAGTCAGAACACTATGTGAACACACAACAATAATCACAGACCCCGAGGACAGAACACAGGAGGAAAAACACATGCAACACACACAGATGCCAGTATCCACAGTGGGCTGTAACTAAAGGAGCAAGACAGGTCAACACCAAAAACAACAGTACAGGAGGGAAGGAGAAAACAAACAAGTAAGCAGGAACACAGAGGAGTGGTAATGCTGCCGTACATAAGAGGAGGCACAGAACGCATCCAAAGAGGATGAAGAAATATAACATCAACACACCCGTCAAACCACACACATCACTCCGTCAGATACTGGTTCATCCTCAGGACAAAATACACCCAGAAAACAAACACAACACCATTTACGAAGTACCATGCCAATTATGCAATAAAACAGGGAGGAGTTTTATTACAAGAAAGAAAGAACACAAAAAGGAGTGTGAGAAGAAGACAACAACAAGACAAACAAGAGCAAGAAAAGAAAAGGCAGAACAGGAACACCACAAGTCAGCTATCACTGATCACTGCAAAAGAGAAAAAAACACATCATGCACTGGGAAAAGGCCAGAATCATCCACACTGAAGGAAACAAACACCAGCACTGGATCAGGGAGGCTTTAGAGATCAGGAACCAGGCCTGAGGTCCATTAACAGGGATGAGGGAGCCCTCATGCCTCCCCCATTTCCATCAAAACATGTCAGGTAAATAACAATCTAAAAATTCCTTGTCTGAGATAAAAGAACCAGCGAGTTTAATTAGTATCCAGAATATTGCCAGGATCTGGATCAGACTTTAACACATTATTGATGCTGTCATGACCATGTCCCATATTTTTTTTGCCAAGCATTCAGAGTATTTATTGTGTCTTTCAGATATCAGGTCTTTCAGATATTTTGGAGTTTTAGTATTCAAGACTCATCATGAAAGAAGTAATTCTGGATCAGTTTGTAACATGACTATTTGTTCCCGCTAGGCTGGATCATTATAATGCTTTACTTTCTTGCTATACAAAGGCATGGATTAAGTTTTCTGCATCCTCATGAGTCTTGATGTTAGTCCAACTCCTGTAAGTCCAATTATCTGTCCAGTCATCCATCATTTCATTCACCCAAACATCAATACATATTGTATTCCTGTAATTTTCTTCCATTGGTTCCAGTTGTTCCATCCAACAATCAATCCATCAATCCATTCCTCAATCATCAATACATCCTTCATTCATTCCCATTGTTAGTCCAGTTGCTCCATCCATCTTTCAAAACATCCCTTTCATCCATCAGTTTATTGCTTGAGCTTCATCATACACCTTTCTTATTATATGATAAAAGAGGAACACCAACATGCATACGTCACAGTTTCATATCTCTGCTTGGGTGGATGGATAGATGGATGGATGAGTGGATAGATGGATGGACGGATGGATGGATGGATAGATGGATGGATGAGTGGATGGATGGATGGATGGATGGATGGATGGATGGATGGATGGCAGCACAACAGAACTTGAAACACGTCCAAAAAATGTTTCTAAAATGATTTAAGCGGAAGTTCAAGAAATTTTTGTTTCATAATTGCAATTAAAAAAGAAACAAAAAACTTACTTTCGTAAAAAAGACAAACGTTGTTTTAAAATTGCAGATGTAGCATTATCATGACATTTTTTTCTAACAACCAAGGCTTTTTATCAAACAATCACAAATATCACAAAATTGTCACTTTTTCACTTAAAATTACATTTTATTTGGTAGAAAATATAAATGTTTTTGAACATTTTGACCCAAAATTGTTTGTAAAATAATGAATTTTTGTCATAAAAAAGTTAATTTCACAAAATCTATCACATTTTGACAAAAATGATCAACTTTTTGTCGTAAACCCTTTTTCAATGGTTTCCTAAATCCTGACTCTCTGACATAAACCAGCTGCTGCCCACCTCAGTTATTCTACTTTCTGATGTCAGAAATGAATCAAAGGGACAGTCACATTGAAATCCTGTCCTGAAACGTTGTCACAGGCCCAATAAGATGACGTGGCGTCCCAATTGGTCTTGAGTTTGACACATGTAGAGTAGAAGTTTTTCTTCTCTGATCCAGGGTTTTGGAACAAGTGTCTTCTTCGGCAGTAAGGAACTGGATTACTGCTCTTTGCATCTGATGCATGAATAATAATTATCAGTTTGAATCTCAACAGCGTATTTGCCTTTACATCGGCAACACATTTTGAATAATTTCATGGAGAAATGCACTTCTTGTAGTAAACATGGGATCACTTTTTTAACTCACCCTCGTATCTTATTTTTAATCCCAGCAGCGTGACTCCTCTTCCAAGCCATCCTTGCATCCATCCATCCATCCATGCACCATAATCGACTGAGCAATATTTTTACAGTCCATCACCCACTCATATGTTCAACTGTCCAACGATTTCTCTTAATCCGTCCATCTATGCATCAGCTTGTTCAGCCAGATCTCAATGCATATTTCTGTAAACTCCCTCCATCACTCCCATTTGTTCCATCCATCCACCTCATTTCATCCCAGGTCGCATCATTGCCATGGTTACTCAGAAAGGGTTGGTTATTCTTTACTTTCTCGGCCAGCTATGTTGCCAGATTTCCTGCTAGTCCTCCTGTTGTTAAAGGGAAAAAAAGAAGAGAGTTGATTTTTATCAAATCTCAAATTTCACAAAGGTCACGACTTTTATCATAAAATTGGTGGTTTTGTTCTAAAATCACAATGTTTTTGACCGTATAATCTCATTTTTTTTGATTGTATAATCACAATTGTTTTTTCTGTGAAAAAATGAAAACATATTTTGTTGCAAAACTGCATATATCAATTTTTTTGTCATAAATCTCACATTTCTCAAAAGTCACAACCATTATCATAAAACCTTTTTTTGTAAAAGAAAAAGAATGAAAAGTAACAAATATGGTTTTTCTAATTTTGCAAGATTGAGACTTTTTTTCATACAGTGTGAACCCTGAATAAGACATACATCCTACTTCTTTATCATACAATCATGATCAGGACATTTTAAGTTTAAAAAAAGAAAAGTCTTTGCAATATTTTGAGATTAAATTGAAACAATTGTGAAATTTAAAAAAATAATAATAACTTCAACTTTTAGTCCAAAACTAAAAAATTTTTCTTCTACAATCCCAATTAAAAAGAATAAATAAACATTACTTTTTTTTTGTGAAGGTAATCTTATTGAAAAATGTCATTTTTTCACATCACATACTGTTGTTTTTTTTTTTGTACAAAAATTAATTGTTGTAATCAAATCTCAAATTTCACACAAACTCAACTCGTGTCATAAAATTGGCACTCTTGTACAAAAATCAGAAATTTGTCTTGTATAATCAGGAAATAATAATAATAAAAGATGGACTTTTCATGAAAAAGCTACTTTTTGGAAGTAAAATTTCAGATTTTGTGCAAACAAGACTTTATCATACGATCACAAATGTCAAAAATAAGTGACAATTGTTTTGGAAAATATTATTGTTTTGCAACATTTTGACATAAAATTAAAATAGTAACAGTAATTTCAACTTTTTGTCATAAAAATCCTTAATAATGCATTATAAAAAGGTTCATTTTACAAAGATCATCACGTTTTGTAAATAATTTTTCAAACGTTTCCTAAATTCAGACTTTCTGATATCAGCCAGCTCCTCTCCTCAGTTCACTTTCTGACGTCAGAACTGAATCAAATGTTTCCTCACAAATGTTCTAGTTAAACTTTAGGATTTTCTTTGCACACTTTCACGGGACAGATAAGATGAAGTGGTGGGCTGGGTTTAGAGCGACTTACGATTTTATAGTTGGGAATGAGTCTTTGAAGCCAAAGAGTGATTGGATTTCATGTAGCCACTGATTTTTATTTATTTATTTATTTACATTTTATAGCTAATGCCGGGTCAATACTGCACTTTTAAAGACACAATTTTATGCCCCCTTTCACAATTTTGCTCAATATTGATCCATCAGAGGCTTTAACCACAGGTTACATTTGTTTTTTTCTCTGATGATGAAGATGATTAGTGTGAAGTTTAAAGCTTGCACCCTCTAGAATTTTGGAAGGTTTTTGGCATTTAATCTTGTTAGCATCGTCTCGCAGGAGGCCAAGGGTGGATTTTCTAACTAGAATTTTGCAGACTTTAAATGTCAGTCAGCTAATTAGAGGAGCTCAGTGGTGTGTTGAAACATGTCGAGCTCTCAGCTGGAACTTTATTTTTCAAGCCTGATTTAAGAGAAAGATAGAAATGATCAAATGTTGTGGAGGAGTTCATTTCTATCTGCTCCTGCATATTTCATAACCAGCGTACACAACCTATTACCCTTTGAATAATGTTGATTTTCATGTCTGGTACAACAAAGCCATCAATGCACAGGCTCTTAGTTTGTAAGACAGTCCAACTTAGATTCAAATGAGGCTGCTTTTTTTGCCAAGCAAGGGGAGATTTTGTTTAATTCTTCAATCAAAGGGCTCCACAGCTCCTGGACTAAAGTGTCTTTTTTTTCTTTTTCCAAATAATGACATTGCTTTGGCTTCTATCTAGTTAGGTTTTTCTTGGATGAGAGAGTGCTCCTCTCAGATCCTGTGATGTTGGTCCTCAGAGCAGTGACAGATGTTGTCACCTGGAACAAAAGTATCGACATACTTTGGTCATTTCAGGACATCACAAACTCAGACAGTCAGATCTCCTTTCCCTCCTGACTCCCAGAAAAAACAAAGTCAGCCAGGAAAAAAAAAAACAACAAAAAAAAACCAAAACATCATCGGCTGTCGAGGTGAATAAAAGCAGGACTACTCCTACTTCAGCTCCCATTTCAAATACCTCCCTGACAAACCCCCAGTGGAAACACCACTCATGAATTTTCAGGTTGGATAACGGACTTTTGTATTTGTCCTGATAGATCTTGGTTCTGCATTTGACACAAATTTATCACAACATTTTATTACAGAGTCCATATTGTACAACAAAAAGTTGCAATGACTGCATGATTTTACATCAAAAGTTCACAATTATACAACAAAATGCCTAAGCTAAATCTAAATCTAAGCTTGTGATCTGTTCAGAAGTCGTTATCTGAACGTCAGTGGTGTTTCAATGTTCTTTTTATGGACTTGAACATTTAACATGCTCAGTGAGACCTGTAGAGGCTCTGACATAACAAGCCAATAGGACCAAGGTCCTTTTCATCTGCATAGCTCTGATAAGAAACAACATCCTAGAAATGTAGATGGACCTGCTGAGCAAAACAAAATTTCCTCAGCAGATCCATCCAGGTACTCTCCATTCGAGCTCATCAATTATGTCCAAAAGTCTTGGGGAGACAATCAGATTAGTCTATCCTTGTTGAACAGCTCCCGAGGGCTTAATGTGATGACAACAGAGCTGAGATGTTGTAGCCTGGATGGTAAACAGCAGTTTGAATCAGCTTTGACATGTACAGTTAATTAAAGACTTGGATTTCTGTGACAATCTCTGAGGGACTTCTAAGAGACATCTCCTGAAACCTGCTCTAATCACATGCTACATGAGATGGAACTGACAAGACTGGAGCTGAAGCCTGTGAGCCAGGAACAAATGAGGCATGATCGGGAACCAATCAAACCGGAGTTGGGGCCGATGAGTTGAGAACAGGAACCAAAGGTGCTGGAACAGAAGAGAAAGGAGAAGGAACTGAAGAAACAGGATGGGGTGCATTGACAAACTCAGGGTTGTAACAGGGTGACAGCCAGGACCTTGGCCCCAGCAGTTGTGTAGATGCCTGTGGACCATGGTGCTGGAAGAGGCTGACACTGGAGTGCCTTCAGGACCACCATGGCAACAGTCTGTTGAGCCATGGATGCGGTCCTGCTGGGCTTTGTTTAAACTGCCATCTCCTGCCTGCACATATTCAGGTCCTCAAAACTGAAAATGATGGCAGACAGAAGTTGAGGTTTGGCGGACAAGGTCTCAATTAGAAGTCCATCCATCCATCCATTATCCATACCCGCTATGTCCTGTTCAGGGTCACGGGGGTCTGCTGGAGCCTATCCCAGCTCACTTCGGGCGAAAGGCAGGGG
>JBAMYA010041954.1:0-15025 GCA_037176975.1 Arrhamphus sclerolepis | reverse complement strand
AACATCAAGGAATGGCCCTGAAAGTCAAGCTCTGACAGACAGCTGATTGATGATCAATAACTGATCAGTCAGCTGATGCTTCCAGCACTTTTTTTTCATCTGGGCTGATTTGTGTTTTTGCTTTTTCATCTCTGAAAGTCTGAACAGATGTGAACCTTTCAAAGTTACAAGATCTTTGGATATATACATTAAAAAAGAAAAAAAACATTAAAACATTAAAACATGGAACAGTGTCCTTGAAGCCTTAATGATGCACACAGATTGCTCTGTTGGATTCATTAAAATACACAAATAGAGTCACCGATAACTTCAATATAAGAGTGCCTTTTATCCTAGTATTCAGACCAAATTTTTTTAGAAGGACGTAAGGATGGTGACAGTGAACAAGCTGAAGCAGAGATAGATGGAGACAACCCTGGATGGGAGAAAGAAAGAGATTTATGTTGAGCTTGAAGAGTACATTGCTGAAATAACATTAAAACATTCATTTTCTGAAATCTATGAATCCTGTCAAGAATCTAGGCTCACGCTGAATCTTTAACTTTTATACATATTTTTGTCATATACATTTTTTGTGTATTATTAGTGCATTGAGCAACTGCATGTTTATTATTTGCATGTCTGTAAAAACACTTATTTTTTTGTACTGTGACAGTGCAAAAAGTTCTATCAAATCTAAAGAGTAGACTACAATAAAGTAGCTTTGGAATTAAACATACTTCTAACTGTATTTTTAATAAGTTTAAGTTCATAAGACTTAAGAGTCCATGAAAAAACAACTTTACTCTTCTCATCATCAAGACCAATTTCCTGCGAGATGTTTGTTAGTGCTTGCTCAGAAAAGACTTTGCGATAATGAAAATTTACAACCAGGAATAGCTATTGATCTGTGTTTAAAATTTGGCAGTTGCAGCTTATTTCTTTTAAATCCTTATTTGTCACTTGTCTCTTGTTCGACCCAGATTGCTTTTGGAAATTACAGTCCTATATTTTCACCCTTAACCACATCAGTGTTTGGAAAAGAGACCCAGGCCCAATCAGCACCCTCAGACTAACCATCAAAGGACCAACTGGACCCTCACAAGGTCAATGTCC
This sequence comes from Arrhamphus sclerolepis, assembly GCA_037176975.1. NCBI lineage: Eukaryota > Metazoa > Chordata > Actinopteri > Beloniformes > Hemiramphidae > Arrhamphus > Arrhamphus sclerolepis. Next base: position 13,930 of record JBAMYA010041954.1, on the reverse strand, counting down.
TTTGGGGCAGGTATGCTTCCTGAAAATATTCACAATTGACTTTTAGGAAATTGATCACTTTGTTATACTGTGTGTTACCGTATACCTGCGTTCTTTATACTCCCTTGCATGTTTTAGATGTTTCACTCCAACACACCGGGCTCAGATAAATTAACAAACTTGTTTTGACATAGGTAAGAAGCTGATGGTAGTTCATCTGAATCAGGTTTATTGGATCAGAAAACATCTAAAACATGCAGGGCATGGTCATCTGAAGAGCACTGCTGCCTGAACTCCTGTCTGAACTTTAATGAAGAATGTGTTCTAAGACTTTTACCCTCCTCAGACATTGGGACCAAGCCTTTTCAACATCTTCAGTCTCAGAAGTGAGAGCACTGAACCACAGAACATATAACAATGAGGCCTTCTCCAGAGAAGTTGACCCACTGCTGGAAAGACGAAGAGAATTTTAATTTAGTGAGCTTAGCTTTTCAATTTCTCTGTTCCGTACTTGGTTGTTCCTTGATGGAGCGAGAAGAAATGCACTGTGGCATTTCCAGCAGTTAGATTTGTGTACTATTGTGTACACAGGAATTGGATTGTTGTTGACAATAAATGAAAGTTTACAGTTGTCCTATTTTTTATTTATATTTTCCCATGGTATTCTGGGTTGAAAAACAGGACTACATTTTAAGGTTTTAAGGAACAACATCAAATACAAAAATAGTGTACATTAATATAAAATACTTAGAATGTATTTAGTAAAATATAATTACTTAACTGAAGGGCTGTTGCACAGTCAAGCAACTGAAGTGGGTACAGATGGGCACAGCCGTACCCAGCTGTGCCCATCTAAAGTTTTTTTTTTTACCTGGAGTGTATCTGTTATATCATTCCTTTTGTTTTATTCCATTTATTAATTTATTTAAAGATTTTCTTTTCAAATAACTATGTTTCATGAAATTACTCTGTAAATGATGCCAGTGATGCTATGTGCTGACGTTGTTGTTGATTGTTGTTGATGATGAAATCCACTCACCATTTAAAGCTGGAATGATATTTTATCTATCATTTTACGGTTATTGTTACAGTTCTTGGAGAAAATGGCGCAAATATGTGTTATAACAGTAAGCGCTGCAGCACATCACTCAGCTGTATCAGCATTGCAGAATAAATTGCTTACACAAGGCTGAAGGGCTTCTCTTACACTTAAAAAGGACACATTCAAAATGAACACTGTTTCCGTGCCTTGGTCCCATCCGGATGGATGCAAGGATGCAGCATCATTTAAATACAGACCCTGGAGATGGAAGGTTGGGGTGTGCGTATGTATTTGTGCGTGCAAGCGTGTGTGTTTGTGTGTAAAGACAGGAGGCATTAGAGGAGCAGGAAAGGAAGGGGAAAAATGTGAGAGCTTTCGTGCATGAAATTAAAAGATGCCTCCAAAATACTCCTCCTTGTGATGCTTTATGGCAGGCCCTCCTGGAAGTCTCTCTGTCTCACTTTCTCTTTGTCTGCAGGGAAGGCAGATGTGAGACAGAGTAACCTTTAAGGAACATCCAAATCAATAAAGCTCAGCAGTTCTCCACATCTCAACACTGTTGTTGCCTCAAGCTAAAGGCTTGGACTGGGGAACTGAGGATATGGGATATTTGCTTTGCCACTTGTTTTTCTTTGAACTCTCCAATGTTTTTGGTGAAAACCTGTGCAGGGCCTACCCTCCTCCCTGTGTTCTTGTTTTGGCCTGTATTCACAAAGCAAACTGCCTGTCGCCGGTGCAAATGTAGGAGCCAGCTGGATCACATAAAAACACACCTGAAGAGGTGAATTTGCTCCCTAAAGTCTGACATCCACATTTAAAAAAATAGGAGTTCAAGCAGCTTCTCCCACTTTGTTTCTTGACAAGATTTTAACATTGTCACTACATAACTGGGCTAGAAATGCCTTAAATTTGAACGTATTTGCAGAAAAGTAGGTAAAAGACATCATATGGGCAGCTGTAGGTCATGTATAAAAACTGAATGAATTGATTATTAATTCTGATTCTCAAAAATGTTAACTCATGGAGATTGCTGGTTGTTTTTAACAAACTGCTTGTGCACTTTGCTTTAGTTTGTATTTAATGAATAATGTCTAGAGTGATTAGTTAGATGCAGTGAAGGGATACATGAAGAGTTCTAAAACACCTTTCTAAAGGTGCTTATAGCTCCATGGCACCATTGCATTCAAGCTAAATCCCTTTCCTATGAGAAATGAGGAAAGAATGAATGTAATTGACATCTGACAGATTTTTCCTGTGCTTGTCACTGTAATAGGACGGAAAAGCATTTGGCTGTCTTCACTCTCTGAAAGGCATGTTCATGTTTGGCTCGTCAGCTCTGATACCATAGAGCCTCAGGAAAATAAATAAATAAATATATAACAGCAGTAATAATGATCATTTAAAAAAAACCTCTCTCAAAGTCTAAAACATCCCTTGCCACAAGGTTCTTTATTGAAATCAATAAATATTGCATCTGTCTTGCACCATCCACTGTCCATTACCAAATGGATCAGATTGGATAAAGTTATAGGTCTTGTATTTTAGTTTTATCTTTAAAAACATATTTCTAGGGTCATCATAATTAACATTTGACGCAACTGTCACCTTTATCTTCAGGAACAGTAAGAAATGTAAATGAGATTTACATTTACATAAAACATGACTCTTGTTCTGCAATGTGATTTCTCTCTCTTTTTCTCTCTTTCTTCTGCCTGAAGGATTTGTACTTCTGATCCTGGTATATTTGAATGTTTTGATGATGCACATCAAAGATGAAAAGTTGTTTAAATGTGGGAGAAACAAACTGAGTTTTGTACAAAAGGACCTCAAATGAAAATGTGTTGATGGGAGACAATGGAGAAAATGGAGGAAGGGAAGGGAAGAGAAGGGAACAAGGAAGGAAGGGAACAAGGAAGAGATTTTTATTTTTTTTTCCTAATCCTGGACATGTGACTGCAAACCGCTTCAGATGATTTTATCAACACAGTCGTTGCCAGATGACAAGCCCAACACCACAAGAGAGTTAAACTCTATCTACAGTTCCAATTCTAATTCTAATAATGATAATACTAATAAATTACTCAGGAAATAATATTATTTCCTGAGTAAACTGGAAAAAAAATCCCTTCAGGGATTAATAAATTATTCATTTTAATATGTGAAGCATTCTGTTCTGTTTAGTCTAATATGAAGAGAATTATTTCTATTTTCCAGTGACTATAACCAAGTAATTTTTTCAACATTTTCAGTTATGTCAAAGAGCTGTAGGATTTCTTTCTTTTCAAATATATACAATTGAAACCAGAAAATTATTAAACATCGTATAAAAAAAACACAACCTTTTTTTTTCATTCTTTGACATGAAACAGTGTAGCAAACACCTAAAAAGTGACCAGAATATAGCAACCTCCCAGAACAAGACCCAGCAGTAATCACAATGGTCTCAGGAGTCAGAACTGCAAATTAATATTTAACAAATGTGTGTCATCTGTATAAGTTGGATAAGGCAGGATCAATGAGGGCAGGAGCTCTTTCTGTTTCTTTTCCTAACCCTCCCCATCCCTCCCGTTGTGTTTTATTAGACATAAGAGGACAGCATGAACTGGTAAGCATCGCTTATGAACAACTCACGTCTTTGTGCATAATTACAGTCGAATTATTGTGTTTTAGTCATTAACTTTACTCCATCAATTAAGTTTACCAATACACATTAACACCTTCTTGACATCAGTGCTTTGAAATAAACACATATGAAGTGACTTTAATATCACAAATGTTTTGTTGTTTGTATTTAATCCTAATTTAAATTGGGTTTGACAGTATTTGACTGGCTTTAACATATAAGTTCACTTTGAGCATCCCAAGTTATTGCACACAGCAACTTTCAGTAGCCTATGACTACATGAAATGCAGTCATAGGCTGATATTGCACAGGTTACTGCAATATATTAATTAAGTCTGTAGGTGATATTTCAACTGACTCTGTAATAAAGCTGGTCAGCAGCAGTTTTACTTCAACATACTCCGCGTTTCTGTCTCCTCCCCCTAATGAAGCTGAAACAGGTTCAGTTCAAACCAAAAACCAATCATCTAACGATAATTTTGCAGACGTCTGAACGATGAAATGTCACATTTTGCATCAGTAAAGTATGTTGATGATCTGAATAAATCCATTTATCACAGACACCACCCACAGTATGTCCATACTTCACACGGAACGACATGTATTATTGATTTTATTATTGATTTTCTAATGCCAGTTTTCTTAATAATGATGGGATACTGAACATTCTCAATTATATTATTAGAAAGTGAATGAAGCAGATTTGAGAGAAAAGTTTCGGCAACTGTTTTGTTTTTTAAAGATACACATAATCTATACATTTCTTCTTTTCCATTCAATATAACGTCATTTGCTAATCAACATTATTTAGAAGTTATCATTAATTGTTTAGGATTTAACAGTGTGACTGGATGTATTGATGCTTCTGCTCCTTGAACATTTTTTTTCTACCATTTCTCCAAATTTTTTCCAAGTAAATCCAACCAAATCTGTTATGTTTGATTTGTCAGTGATTTTTTTTTTTTTGTAAATGATGTGTCACAATTTTAAATGCCATAGTCCTGCTCTTTTTGGAGTGGTGCTGCCTGACACCATTTCCACTGTCTCCTACTGTTATGTCCAGTGTACATATCATCCGTGTTCTTTGGTTTAAATGTTTTTGATTCTTGAAATGTAAAATTGTGGAGTGTTTTATACGTCATCTTCAACTGGATCAAAGTTTTGTTGTTTTTGTTGTTTTTTTTTCATGTCAGCAGGATTTCACCTGAAACCGAATATTTAAACTAAACATTAACTCTGTAATTTCTCCTCATCAACCGTCCAACAATGTCTGTTAATGAAGATTTAAACTTAGTTGAAAACAGCTGTTGTGAATCACGTTTTCTGCATGTTAGTGAATGTTCACAAACACCAAATGCTGATTTGAGAACTATAAAAGTTGTTGTTCTTTGTCATTAATTTAGTCTTTACTTTTCCTGTACACATGTGTTTTTATCAGTGGTAATTTGTGTTTGCGTTGGTAAAATAACCCCGCCTCTCACCAAAGATGTCAGGTTTTTTGGTCAACATAAATCCAGTTTTTCGGGCTCTGAGTTGGAGCTTTCTTCCTTGAGGTTCAGATGGAGGTTGTTTAGAGAATTACTTGGGCATCCTTAATAAATTACAGGAATCTATTCCAGTGACAAACATGTGGATTAGTTTTCCTGTGTCACTCTGGGAGAGCATGCTCCTAACCTTGGTGATAAAACAGAGATGAAAAAAGGCTGTCTTACAGACCTCATTAATATGCTGTTTTAACGACATATCCTGTTAGAAAATAACTCAGGCTCTTCACAGTTGTACTGCGAGGGAAATCAGCTAACCTGTTCCAAAGGTGTTTGTCACCAGAAACAAGAACCTCAGTTTTAACAGAGTTTAAGAGCAAAAAGTTTGTGGACATCCAGTCTCTGTTTCATCTGGCTTCATAGATAACTGCAGCTGAGCTGATGGTTCTGAATGCTGCGTCCCAGAGGCAGCATGTACTGTATAGAGTAAACAGAAGTGATTCTAGCACTGAACCCTGTGGGACACCATAGAAGACCCTCGTCTGTGTGGAAGAAACCTTATTAACATGAAGTCTAATCTGTCAGATAAATATGATTTGAACCAGTCTGGTGCTGTCCCTTTAATAATGATAAGAGTAAAATGCAGTTTTTTAAAATGCTGTGGTCTATGGTGTCAAATTCAGCACTGAGGTCCAGCAGAACCAGTAGAGACACAAATCCATTATCTGAGGCCATGACCTGGGTGCCCGTTTATAAAGCTTGCGTATGTAGAAAACAGGGACTGAAAATGGCTCATGCCACTTTCTACGCAAAATTTGTGATTTATAAAAAAAAACAAAACCTGACAGTAGACTGTGCGCAACTGTACGCAAACTCTGAAGCTTGCGTGCGGACATTTGGGAGACAGGGGAACTGGCAGCGCAGATGATGAGATGGTGAATTTAACCCAGCTCGTGCATTTAACCATTCATATCAGACTCGTGGACATATAATCATAACGGCTGATGCCTGTAATATAACAGATGTGTTCCTGAATGGAGCCATACATTCCATAAGCACTCATTTACAACAGCATTTAGGGCCTACATATAAACATCTACTAATAATATAGCAATGGCACTCATTGAACATTAATTGTGTCAAGGTGTGTAGTAATTAGTGTAATCACTGAGTTAACATATAAATACTACGGCGACACTGGTGTGTAATGCTTCACCATGGATGCTGAAACTGCTTGAAGACTGTGAATGGCAGGATCAGGATGGAGAGAGTTTTCAGAGATCAAAGATTTCCTGGTCCATGATGATGACTGGCTACTATGCTGATCTAGACTCCCTAGAGGTTCACTCTGATCTGTGTGCAGAACTGAGCCCAGTACTGGGGAGACAGACCCGCCGGAACCACACCATCCCTGTTGAAATACGGATGTTAACCACTCTGGGGTTCCTGGCGAATGAGCCAAAAGGTATCTGTTTAACATAAATAACAATTAATTCTCTGCCTGAAGCCACTTTTAGAAACAACATAATTCTGTGACATCATCCATAGGTCTGAGATATCACAGCAGCGCTAAGCGCAATAATGCTGCATCCTGGATGGTTGTTAATATGATCAGTCCATACATCAGATCTCCTACACTGGGAGAACAGGCCAACATTAAAAGGTAGTTTGCAGCAATGTCCACTTTGATCCTACAATGTCTTATAAATGAGACCTCTGGGGAAATTCCCTACGGAGCTCAGCTCCGTGAGGATATCACGCGACGTTTAAGACAGCAATAAGGTTCACTCTTTAACAAGTTTTTTTTAAAATGCCTTTGACACATCAATTGTTTCGCTCTGATTTTCCAGAACAGCATTTCTCACCCGTCCTCCAGACGCTGCGTTTGGGGCATGGTTGCTGGTTTCTATGGTTACCACTGTTAACCAATAACATTGATCGGCTGGCTCTTTTAAATACACATTGACATTCAGGAGGTGCTTTGCATCGACCATTTATGGTTGAATGTGGGTGTGCAGGGGGGGTGGCGCATGAGCTACATTCACCTGCGCAAACTTCCAGGAGAAGTGTGATTAAAGGGGAAATTGTGTGCACCTGTGCGCACGCAGGGTTTTATAAATCTCAATATCTTTTGGCGCACACAAACTTTGGATTTTGGCGCACGCAAACTTTTCATAGGGATTCTGCGCATTCTTTTGAGTCCCGGAGCACCCTGAATGCTAGGAGACCTTGTCATGATGTCCTTGTCTGAGATCTGTTGGATGGATTTTTTTTCTTTTTAAATCAGAGGATTTTGCCTCAACCTTCACTCTTTGTCAGATCAAGGACCGTTCATGCAGTTCATGGAGGTCATAGAAGCATTGCAGACCTGCCAGGTGCGTGGTCTGGTCGGCGTTTGGGCAGTATGGTCACAGCTGGACTCCTGACAGATCCAGTTCCTGTGTTCAGGTCAGCCCTGGATGCCGACTGGGCGATGGTTCGGATGCTGTTGCCGCGGTGAACGGGAGACTGGAAGTTGGTGACACTGCCGTTGCGTCTGGGGGAGGGGGTGTGGATGGATGCCTCCTGGCTGGTGATGTCGCTGTCTCGCTGGTCTGGGGCCTTGTCCGCCACTGCCTCTGGAGGAGCTTGTAGCCGAGCTGTGACAGGGTCAGAGACAGAGTTACAATACTGGCCATCGTAAAAACCGAACACAGAAAACACAAAGCACAGATACCTGCAGCCATCTGGAAGACCTTCTTCTTGTCCTCTGTCCGTTCCTGAAACATGTTTCAGAGTCCATGATGATATCAAATCTGACTTTTAATGAAAGATCAGTGGCAAGAAAAAGTAAGTGAACCCATGCATATGATTACAAATCTTGTCATATAACTTCTTTCTTTTAAGTTGACTTAAATTTTTTGAAATTAACAAAACTGTGACTTTTTTTATCAAACCATTCTAGATTCCAGTAGTGACTTTGTTTAAAACTGATTGCTGTGCACTTCACATCTCTGGTATGGTTGCATAAAAACAAGCCTTCAGACCCTGTAAGTGGAATATAAGCATGTCCTAAGAAGGCTTTGAAAAGACGGTGATGGTCCAGTGGCAAGATGTCCGTGGCAGTTCCAGTCTGCTCTTTGTCTGATGTTTAAAAAAAATTACTGTAAAAATGAAATAATTCTGCTGTTGTCAAACGTGCAATTAGTGATGTACTTTAATCTGACCTCTGGAGACACTGATTTAAGTGTCTTTTAAATTAATGTTTGGTTTCAGCATTTTTTTTATATATGGACCTTGATGAGGTTGTAATAAATTTTATCTATCCATCCATCTAATCATTTTTTGTCAAACAATCACAACTTTCTTTAAAAAATGTGTCGTTTGTGGAACAGTTTTGTTTGAGGTCAGGTTGGTCATCTCTTCAGGAGCGTTCGTCTTCCAGTGCTCTAATGGACAGGTGAGATTAAGTTTGTGGGTGGAGTTTAACAGGTGAGCATCAGTGAAGGGGTTCACTTAATTTTTCGTCTATTTTAAACAGTGTGAGCGGAAACTGACCGTCTGCAGCTGCATCCTCAGCTGGTTGTTGGTGAACTTCAGAGACCTGGCGATGGCCTGCAGGTAGTAGATGAGCATGCTGGGAAACATCAGGAAAGTCATGCGTCAGCCGGCATGACCACATGTACAAACACATACATGTGTACACAAGAGTCTATATGTGTGCATGTGTGTGTAGCCTCACAACAGCAATAGCAGCGCTGGAAGCACCACCACTGGACTGGTGATGTAACTCATGACTTTACTGAACCACAGCGGGAAGTCACTCTCCACAGTCTCTGAGATGATATCGTAGATCTTCTCCTGACCGCTGGAAGCAGCAGGTCACATGATGGTTAGAAAACTCCACCATCACCACCTTAATTAGGTTAGGTGAGTTAAAGTCAGAGGTCACCTGAAGGGTCCGCAGTACTGTGACGGTTTGTATCTGACGATGGCAAAGATGGTGGGCAGCATGCAGAGGAAGAGCATGAAAAGCAGCATGGCCAGGTAGAAGTTGTTGGACCTGGAGCAGAAGAGCAGAGAGCATGCAGGTGTCCTCACAATTGGACTTGGTTTTTAATTCAGCAATGTCTCATCTTCTGATCAGTGAGTGAAAACCTTTCATTTTAACCGTAGCATCACCTTGAACACCTGCCAAACATCAACAACTCTGAACAGGTGGCTGTTGGTCCTACCTGGAAGCTCTGAAGACCTGCTGGTGGGGAACGTTGCAGGTGAGCACAGCCCAGCTCCTCAGATACATCAGACCAATCAGCTTCAGCACGTTGAAGGCAGGAAGACACGGAGAGAAGAAGGCCCCCATCCTGGTCAACACAAGGAGACCCTGGTCATTCAAAATCTCCAGCTGACATTTGTGGAGTGAGCCAAACCTGGTCAGCATCATAAACCCATTTAGAACCAGACCAGAAGCCTCATTTATAAAAGTTGTTAACAATTAAACAGTCTGAAAAGTTTTTGAATGTCACTTTCCACCAAAGATTGTGATCAATAAAACACTCGATGAGAGAATGTCACATCTTTACATAAACTCTGAACCTGCAAACGAACGTTCTACTGAAGAAACCGGAGACTCAGATGGCTCAGCCTCGTTCATCTAAGACATTTAACTTCAGTTCATGTCAGACATGTAGATCAATAATCAATAACAACCAATCTTGCAATACCATAGATGTGTTTCATAGTAATAAATACTGTTCCAGAAACACTCAACATTATGTTCAGACTTATTTAGACTTACTTTACTCATAAAAGGTATATCAGTCTGACTGCTGAGTAAACAGATCAATAGTAGTGATGGTGATGGATGTTGGTACTCTTGGAGGATTATTGATCAGGATGGAGAGTTCTAGGGACTACCAAGATTTCCTGGAACTGATGATGACTGATCATAGATATTGATCTGGGATCTATGAGCTGAGGGCCCAGATTTAAACAGACTTGATCCACTAAAACCAGAACCACACCATCCTGGAGAAGCTACAGGTGGAGACGATCACTCATTTGTAGTCACCAGATCAGTTGTTCCTACCTATGTGATCTCTTGTCCCCATTCCCACTCACTGGATCCCTTGTTCCTACTCACCAGATCATTCCCTGGTTGTAGATGAGATGCAGAACATTCTCAGCTATTTTGAATTCTCCGTATTCAGGCTGAGAAAAGAAGAACAAAAACGTAAAGGAGTTAAACCAGTATCTATCATCGTCATTATCATCTACTTACAAATTTGCTCTCCAGGTCCCAGCAGCAGCAGTCACTCAGGTAGCGGACTACCAGCCCTCTGATGAAGTCGATGAGGAGGATGCTTGCTACGGTGAAGATCATGTCAATGATTGACAGCTTCAGCATCTCCTGGATTCACATACACTTCATGTTAATGAACTCTGTCATTACGGTTGTAGTTCAGCCTGAAACCGTTGTCAGGTTTAGGTGTTGAGGAGGTCTGACCTGTCCAACATATGTCTCCCAGCATTGGTCCTGCTGAGAACGGGTGTTCTTCTCAAACAGACTGGTCTGGTTGTAGAAGGCCCCCGAGCTCCTGCTCCTGCTGGTGAAGTTCACTGTGACAATAGTTGCTACAGTGCTGTTGTGATGCTCGGAGATTTCCGACATCAGGGTGGAGAGGCTGTCCGTCTCAGGCTGGGAAATGGTGGCCAAGAAGGAGCTGGAGTCTGTCCAGTTTCCTGGACTCACCTGAAGCTGGAGGACAAGGGACGGACAGGTGACACCAACCACTGCTCAGAACTACAGATATATGGAAGTGTCTGGAACACTCACAGCAGAGCTCATGCTGTTGACCTTATCAAGGAGGGCAATGATGAGGCTGTAGAGGTTCCCCAGGTACAGAACCAGGACTCTGAGAACACACAGGAACTTGAACATCAGTCTGAACCCATCAAGGACTGTTTGAGGAGACACCCTCCATGATAATCAAAAACTGACCACAAGAGGCGGCTGCTCCTCCAATGACTGTTAAAGGCTGCAGGTCCTCTACTGACCACTAGGGTCTTGCTCCAACAGTGAGTCAGTCTCCATTAACTGCCATGTTAAAGCATGCTCTTGCTTGGGTTAGTGGGGTGGTGAGGTTATGGACTGGGTCTGGTACTAAAGGTTAGGTAGGGTCAGGGGGAGTACCTGGCAAGCTGGAACCTCAGGGAAGTTCTCGGATGGTACATTTCCAGCTGAGCCACCAGCTCAAAGGCAGAAGGAGCGATCATGGTAATGAGAGAAACCACCACACTGACCTGTGGGAACACACGATGGTCAGCTATGCAAACCACCCATGGCATCAATAACCCTGCCACCAGGATGATCGATAATCTACCTGTCAGAAGTTCATAGAGGTACCATATTATGTTATGTGTTTTATTTTATTCAGACAATTGCAGTGTATTTTCATTTACCTTTTCTGTCGTGAAAAGAATGTGAAAAAGAAACAGCATGATGACTCACAAGAACAGAAAAAGAAAAGACAGAATAGTAAAACTTAAAATCAGCCACATTGGACCATTGCAAAAGAAATAATCATATCATGGATTGGCACAACGTTGGGCTCATTGGATCAGAGAGCATAAAATACAAACGAAGGACCAAGGCACTTGAGATAAGGAAGCAGGCCAGGGACACCATGTATGAGGTATGAGGGGGCATACATACTCTCACACACCTGAGATTCTCTCCTCCAGAGACCAGCACACAGTGGGGGGCATGACTGGCCTAGCAGATCTGACATGTTTGCAAGGTTGGTCACGCCTCGGAAGAACAGCTGATAAGACATGTCAGTAACACGACAGATGACACTTCTGACGAAGACTGCAGGCTTTCCCTCAAAACATGTCAAGGTAAAGGAAAACATCATCACACTGCAATTGTCTGAAGAAAATAACACACATAAGACAAAATGGAAATCTTTGTGCATTTTATACATGGTTTCACCTGTACATATATTCCCATCTGTAAATATTGTGTATATGCTGTAAATCCAACCTGTAAATTACTTCATATATACACCACACTATTTATTCTACATACATTTACTGCTTATTGCACTTCTGGTTAGATGCTAAACTGCATTTCATTGCTCTGTGTACATGGGTAATAACAAAGTTGAATCTAATCTACCTTTTTTGTTGTTTTTTAGGTAAATCTGTTACTGAAATTCAGCTAAAACTACAAATTTACATAAACTTTGAATCTTTTCTGTCAGTATTAAATCGTTCTAAACCTTCCTGCTGGAATTCAAACATTATTATTTTTATATAGTGATTGACAGATGTCCAGTAGATTAGTCTACCTCGTTCTTCTCCCACAGTGTCAGCTCCGGCTTCTCCTGCTCCAGTTTCTGGGAACGGTCCACCACAAAGTAGATGATGTAGATGCTGCCAGCCAGAGACAGCAGCACCAGGATGTTGGCCAAAATCCTAAGACTGATGAGGACGGCCCTGAGAAGACACGCCCAACAGTCAGAGGAGGGACTGTTACGGCTGGAGACGCCATGCAGTGATGACCACTTCAGTGGGATGATGGTTGGAAAGTTTATTCACAACATTTTCTTCCAAAAATCACAAATTTACCCAAAATCTCATCTTTTTAAACTTAAAATTGGAACATTTGACATCAAATCCCCACCTTAGCTTCCCAAAGTCAAAATCTTTGCTGTAAAAATAAATTTCACAATAACCCAGCTAAAAAGCAAATCATCGTCACAAAATAATAAAAAATAAATTTTACAACTTTATGCACTGTAGCAAAGTTACACCTACTAGGGTCCTGAGTCAGCATAAACCACACAAGAAAGATTTTCAAGTTACTGGGTTTTTATTGAGTCCCAACAAAAGCGCACACATCATTCCTCGTGTAGATGTCTTGACTTCTGGTCTGGTCAAAGTGCTGCTGATTAAATAGAGGGACTGATTGGTACAGGCAGCACAGGTGTATCAATCAGTCCCTCTCAGGTTTTGTCTCCTGAGCTGCTGCTTCACCTCTCTCAGCAGAGCAGAACCACACCCTGCCATCACATGCATCAAAATGGAGAGTTTTGTATAACTATCACATAATCTGTACATTTGGTGGTAAAATATTAACCGTGGAAAAATTTATTCATAGGCGGTGATATCACTATGAGGAACTGGAAATGAAGCGATGTAATCAATACCAGAAGGTTACTAATTGTTGATGCCAGTCCTCTAATGATGGCCTTTGATCGCTCATAAAATATTAAAAACGCAGAAGAGGATGCTGACGTGACACTTACAGGCTGGTGTCCTTCTTCTTCTGCTGCTCCTCAACGATGGCTTCCTGTACAGAAAGACATTTATCACCCACATTAAGTTCTAAAGTTCTGCTTTAAAGATCCTAAAGTTCTGATTTAAAGTTCTAAATTTCTGATTTAAAGTCCTAAAGTTCTGCTTTAAAGATCCAGCAATGCCGCTGACCCGGATGTTGTTGATGATGGCAGCTCCTTTGCTCTCTGCGGCTTCCGGGTTCCCAATCAGGTAATCCCAGGCGCAGAAGACCCTCCAGCAGAAGGTGAAGTTCTCATCGGAAGCACTGGCCAGACTCAGGCGGGAGTTCTTGGCCATTCTGGAAAATAGTTGGGCCAACCTGAGTTTTTTGTTTTTTATTATTATTATTTTATCCCACGATTTTCTATCCAATGATTGCATCTACATGTGGCCCCAATGGACAGGCGACCTGTCCAGGGTGGACCCCTGCCTTTCACCCGAAGTGAGCTGGGATAGGCTCCAGCAGACCCCCGTGACCCT
>JBAMYA010041953.1:0-15026 GCA_037176975.1 Arrhamphus sclerolepis | reverse complement strand
TTGCTTAATATAAGACATTTTGACTAGATTTAAGAATACTGTAACCCTACATTCCTAAATCTAATCAAACTGTCTTATATTAAGGAAAAAGAAAAAAAAATCTGCCAATGGGGTAAGAAAAGAATGCTTGGCTGGAATTCTTAAATGAGATAAATGCTTTTAAAACAAGACCATTTGTCTTGCAACAAGTATTTTTTTTACTTTCTTAGAAATCGTTTTTTGCAGTGTATCCAATAACTTGCTAATAACACCTTTGCAGCAACAGATTTTTACTTCAAAAACAGCAACGGTCATTGACCAGTCTGCCTACTCCGCTCACTCCATGCTATATTTTTTTAATTTTTTTTAATACTAAACTGGTTGTTGTTCTACCTACGTCACGTTTTGTTTTTTTTTTCTCTCTGATTAGCTGAATGCCTCGCGTAGAGAGGCAGTGTTTTCAGAGTTCATTAGTCCTGCCCCCAGGAAATCAAAGAGCAAATCCAGAGGAACCAGACCAATTCTTTGTGCTGAAGATGGAAATGATTTGGATGGCTGGCCTGACTTTGATGAGGGGTTGTGGGTAGATTCTGACTGGGTCCGATTCACTGAAATACTAGAACACAAGACCATTGTTCACTCATACCTGCATCAGATAATAAAGATTGCTTTGTTTATTATCCTTCTGTTGATGCAAACACCTCTTATCTTTGTGATAATTCAAGTCAGACAGTCAGAATCGTGATTGTTTGGTTTATGGCTGTCAGTGTTAAATGTTACTTGATGATTTCTTAGGATTTATTTTCACAGTGTAAATCGCAATCCGAGTGCAAGAAACCTTTCAAAGGGAAAACAAAACATCAATTTTATTTTACTTGCTTTTCTTATATTTGTTTATGTGCAATCACAGCACAAGGTTTTCACATTGCAGTTCAGAAACGTTACTAAATCTTGATTTATTTACTCCTTTTCCAGCTCAAAGGACAGAGATATCATGAGAGATTAAACAATAAAACTCAGCTTTCAGTTCAGCATTTTTGTGTTTACTTTTGCTCACTTAACATGTCCCGTATCGTTTTACCAACAAATCCTGAAAAGCTTGTAACACGGCAGGTCTAATATTCCTCCACAGAATAGCAAACACGCTGTCAAACTATATGGAGCACAGCAGAGCGCACCAGGCTGTGTAATGCTGTGGAACGCGCAGCAGGTATTTGTTAGTTAATCAGCGTTTGAATTAAGCTGGAGGCTGAGGCTGTGTTCGGGAGCAGCGGGGCTGTTTTGACTGAGCCGTCTCAGCAAGGGCCCGGTCATGGAGACTCCCAGCATTTGTAAAAGATTAGCGGCCGAGTCCTGATGTACAGAGCTCAGGTCAGCTAAAGTGCAGGGCTCGGACGCAATTCAAGCTTTCAGCCTATCTCTCCCATCTGCAGCTCTAACATAGCATATCTACTCGTCCGGGTACATGAGACACAGTGAATAATGTGATTAAAGGTTTTGGAGTGGAGTTCGGAGTTCACTAAGAGGAGATTATACAGAAGTTGCTGCTTGTGGAGGCACCATTACCAGGTTGACAGACATCCATTAAGATCATGCCACTGAAACACATATAGCAAATCCAAAGTAATGATCAAGCTTTCCTTTTTAACAGCGGTTAATTTCCTAACTCTGTTTACTCTGTGTGTCATGGCAGTGTGCTATCAGATGTGAACACTTCCAGTCAGACGATGTTGAATAGATGAACAACAACAGCACACATGCTCTTTGGGCCTTTCATTAGCCAAAGACTAAATGAAAACCAACAGTGGAAGAACAATAAAATAATTTGTCAAGGGAGAAGGGTGCAGATAAATTCTGCGAAGCATTTTCCAACTGGCTGAGGCTCTAGTGCACGTGGGCCAAGTGCTCAGCACCTGGCTGTCATGGCTCTAACGCTGCCTTATTCATTTTAGCTTTCAAACAGATTCTTATTAAATCACAGCGAATACAAGTTCTTTTATCGGAATTAATCAACATGTGCTGTGAGCTTTTTTTCCTTTAAGGGCAAAAGTCAAATAAACAGAAGAAACCGGAGGAGTTTTGCTCGCCTCTTCTGTCTGCGCTTAAGCTATCTGTGACTCAGCTTTAGTGAGGACATCCTGGGGGAAAATCCATGTAACTCATCTTAAATATTCTTGTCAAAAGCACCTAAGGATATAAAAAAGATATTTGCTGCTATGGGAAAGTTTTTGGTTATTGAAGATGAGTGAATCCAAGTGTCCTGCCTGTGTGGATCCATGAATCTCAGAAGAGCAATTTCAGGGTGAATAAAGCTCCTCTTGATGGCTTTTGGCTTCCTCATAAAGGTTGAATCTGGAGCCAGGGGAGAAGGTGTAAATGTCGAGACAGCAAAAGCTGGTTCTCATTAAACCCAAATCTTTTAACTTCCATCTTCAACAACAATCATTTCATTAAATATGAAAGAAATCAAACTCTGGAAAGTCCGACGTGTGTTTTCTTAAGGCAAACATTTGCCTACATACAATATCTGCTCACATAATCTGTGGAAAAACCTTATCTGGTGACAGATGCATCTGTTGAAAAAATGAGGGGGCACAGCATTAAGTCTTGTCAGTACTCAAAGAAAAAGAAAAAAAAAAAAAGAAAAAAAACAACTTAGTGGTCTGCTTTGGAAACACGCAACAAGTGACTGACCCATATTGCAAAATACTTTAACCTCAAGCCAAAAAGGCTAAACACAAAAACATTTTGTACCACAATGTATTAACATTCACCAAAGTTTTCAATTCTATGCTCCAATTATCGTGCAAAACTATAGCTTTATTAATGTTTGTGGTCGGAGTTCAACGTGTTCATTTTGGCCTCAACGTTGACCAAATGCTGGCAAACAAAAATACACACAAATCAGCTCACTTCTCCAACAGCCAACAATGAACCCCATAAGAGAGAAGTGTGCAACATGATGTTTGTGTTAAGCGGTGTATTATAGGAGCCGACTTCTGGGTCTTGAGGGGAATGTTAAGCATGTTAATGAAGAGTGCATACTGAGGCTATTACTCACTGTAATATGGACCCATTTAACACACTTTCTGCACAACCCACATGAGTCAGAGTACAAATGGAGAGAAGGAGTCCTACAATTAGCCTTAGCAACAGTAAATCAAAGGACTAAGACAAAGAACTGATTGTCTTAACCAATTTTTTAAAAGAGAACATTTTTTCACAGCTACAATAACAGGAAAACAGTGCCAAGTTGATGTAGACGGAGCACTACAGACAGATAATACAGAAGCCTCAAGACAGCAGATGTCCCGACTGTTACTGGAAACTCTGGGACAAAGAGCCCAGCTCTGCTGCAAGATGCAGTTTTCAGTTCCAGAGGGGGAATCAAGCCAACATCTCTTGTAGGCAGCCACATCACTACAGCAGCTGCAAACTACAGTCATTTCAGATTCCCTGTTTTGGCAACAGGTCTGTCAGTTTAACTTAGAGAAATACACTGGTGAGACACGAGGAAGACAATAAATACACAATCTGGATTTTCAGGATAAAGAGAGTGTAATATGAATCAATAATGCTCACTGGGTTTGTAAACTGTTGAATCCTTTAGGCACTTATTTGTCTGTGGTTGCAGATTGATAGATAACAACAGTTAGGGAAAATCTCCTTTTTCACAAAACATTATGGAACTAATACAAACCTTACTGTCTACTTTTTTTCATTTTCTTTTTTTTAGTATATCATGGCTAGTTCTAATACAAAAGATATTCCCAAAACAATAATAAAAATGCAAAGACCTTCCAAAACACCACATAATGGGAAATTACATCTTCTTATCACATACACTATCTCCTCCCTCTGATATTATCCCACTGAAAAAAAAAACAGCTTTCACTTTTAAATAAAATTGTCTGTAAATAGCCTGTAAAAATATCCTTAAGCATTGCAGATCACAGTGCTGGCACAAAGCCTCTAAACTTTATTAACGTCCAGATTTTGCCTGGTGAAGCTCCCAACTCTTTACTGCTTGGATTTCCAAGCATTAACCTGAGCAGAACAACAGTCTTACATTCCCAAGATCCTCCACTTGCTCCCACAATGCAGACTTCTTGAGTTGCTACAAAAAAATTAAAAAAAAAACCCAACAAAATCAGAGTCCACCTGTGCTTGAAGGTTTACATTGGATTATTAGGATTAGATCACTCTCTACACAGAGGTCTGCACTTTAAGCAAAACATAAGCTGTAATGAATTTTGACTAAAGGCTTTACTTTAAAATATTTTCTCTAAAAAAATAATTCCATAGATATGAACCGTGATGTAACTCTGTTTTCCATTACGCACCATATTGCACACAAATCTACATCTGCCAGATGCACATACGAATATCTCAGAGGACAGAAGTGCACGTTTGTGATTGATGTCCACCAACATTCGCAGGCAAGCAAGAGTAAAGGAGCCTGGTAAGCAAGTTAATACGGTGCATATGACCAGAGAATAACTTATTCTTATAGAACTTTATATTAACGAGAACTAATAAAGTATATAAACTGCACTATTAGACTTAATAATGTCTTTCATAGTCCTCCGGGACAGCGCCAGCCAATGGTATGCTGAGCTGATTGGGCACTGCCCCATGGCAGCTTCCTGGCAGAGACAGAGGGAGAACAAGAGGGAGGATAAACCTCAGACTTTTGGCTGCTCTCTCTCCCCTGCACTAATGAAGGCATTAAAACAGCATCGGCTAGATCATGTTTGTCTATTTGTTTTTGACCACTCAGCTGAAGCGGTTGTTTGATTGGGTAGCTGATTAGTCTCCATAACAAGTCTTGTAAAAACGAGTAGTTTCAGACAGCTTTTAAACAAGTTCAGTCTCAGTATTTGAAAACTTGAAACTGTAGCAGACTTAAATAGTGATGTGCTTTCAAGCCTCAGATGCCCTCTTAGTAAGTTAACTGTTGTGAAGTTATTCATATGTGGATCATTCATAAGATGCTGATAATGGGATTCTCTGCAGGAAGAGCTTTGACTGACTCAGTACACTATTTCATTCTCACACAATGAGTGTCTTTTCTCCTTGTTCAGGAAGGTTAGTGAAGCCACATCTTTCCTCTGCCATTTCTCACTCTCTTTCAGTCTCACCCTCTAGCTGACAGCTGTGAGGGCCCAGTACGCTCTCAGCTCCGCTCTGGCAGAGTCAGCACTGCGGCAGACGGCCGCTTTAACTGCCACAGTCAGAGCAGAGCGGATTCTTCTTTGATGAAACACAACAGCGTCGAGCCAAGAACAGCAAGTGGCACAGCCGGTATGTAAATCAAAAACCCACCCATGTGCTAAGTCATACAGAGAAGTCTGCAAGAAGAGTCACTGCTGTCTGAAAGTGCATGAGTAATGCACACTGCATAGACATGTAGTCAGCTGTGGGGCATGCCTATCCAGGAAAACAGAATCGCAGTATGCTTTTTATCTTTTTTTTTCACACAAAGAGTTAAAATTCTCAAACAAATCTGGCATGATTCATAAGACTTGGCAGTTTATTCTTCTTGTCAGCAAAAGTGCGTGAAACTTTTGTAAATGCTTCTGAAAGCGAGCTTTGGGCTAAAAATACATTTTTATGAGGGCATATCTGAGCCAGCTCTGCAGTTTTTCTTGATTAAACTGAGGCCCAGAGTAGATTTCTCCTGGTATTTCAGAGGTATTTCGACACTTACTTAAACCAGATCATGCTTTTTCTTTGTGACTATTGGGATTTATTGGCACTATGAAAGTCAAAATGCCTTTGGTTAGAGTAAAATGCCATAGTCATACCATATTGGTCACAAAAGAATGAGAACAATTGACCTCTCTGATACTGACAATGGAGACAGAAAAAGGTAGCTAAACAGCTAAACTGAAATTCTAGGTGTCTGTTTGTGGATTTGTACGGGAAAACAAAAGTCGTCACAACCGCTCATTATATACATCAGAATCTAATTTTAGTTGACAAAACGCAACACTTGTCTCTTCCTGTTCCACACATATTTTTGATATCATACAAATCATGTTCATCTCTAGCCAAGTTCGATCAAGGTGATTCACTCGAGCAGATGCCACACCAGGGATGTTCTCCAAGTCTCCCTCTCTAGTGGACGTGACTCAGGAAGAGCTCTCGTTCCATTACTCAGCATTCCTCCATTAGTCTCTCAGGCAGACAGAGGTTTACGGGAATACTGCAGCAGAATCATCACCAGGCACTGGCTATATGAATCAATGGAAACATGCTGCAAACATTACAGCCTGCAACACACTTCCCAGGCAGTGTGCTCACAGTTGCCCATAACTCACTGCTGAGCTCATACAATATGCAAAGATGTTGGCGGAGCCTCCTTAACTCATGGGAATGTAGTAACTGGTGAGAAAACTTATAAAAGGAATGTGACTATCACAGCATTGTTTGACACAAATAAATAGATCATCATGTATGCTTTAGGATTCAGAGACACAAATATCCAAAGACAAGATGTCTGGCTGTTTTTTTTGTTTTTCTTTAACATATTTCATGTTTAGTACATAAATATACATTTAGTCAATTTTAGTTTACAAAAGAAAACAAAAAGTTTTAGGAGTCTACTTTTTGGCACTCCACTGAGAACAGAAAAAAATATTTTTTTAAAATGTTAAAAGTTATTCTCTCAAAATTAAAAATAGATAAAAATCTATTTTATTTAACATTACCTAACATTTTCTCTTTGAACTGAAAATTAACTTGTGGAATGGAAATTTTGCTTTGGAATAAGAAAACAAAATGAAAAAAAAAATTTTCTAATGAAAATGGAAATTCAATACAATAAAATTTGGTCTTGGTCAGTATTCTGTTGTTACTTCTGACTTTCACTTTTACGCCACCACAAATTGCATACATTGATGCATTTTCCCTTGTCATCTTTGTTACTCGTTGTTGCAAAACAAACAAGAAATTTGTTAGACTGGAACAAAACAGATTGGTGAATCAGTGTTCCTTTATTCATTCTAAGTTAATTAATGCTACTCTGAGTTAGCAATGCCTATTTGTTGTAAAATACCAAATGCCAAAACTAAAGAGAAGAGGTAGTCCTGCATGTCCAAGTATGTCACATTGACAATGACAGATTCAGCAACAGTGATCAACAGTAGTGAACAATAGTGGTTAACAACAGTGGTGAAAAATAGTGAACAACAGTGATGAACAACAGTAGTGAACAAAGGTGGTGCACAATGGTGGTGAACAATGGTGGTGAACAACGGTGGTGAACAGCAGTAATGAACAACAATAGTGAACAACAGTAGTGAACAATGGTAGTGAACATCAGTATTGAACAACAGTAGTGAACAACAGTAGTGAACAACGGTAGTGAACAGCAGTAATGAACAACAATAGTGAACAACAGTAGTGAACAACGGTAATGAACAACGGTGGTGAACAACAGTGGTGAACAACTGAGTTAACTCAGTAATTGTGGTGAAGATGAAGATCCATATTTACCAGAAATTCGTTTGTAAGTTAGAGTAAAAGACTTCAACCAACCAGAATATCCTATTAAATCTACTCAAAGTATCTGAAATTATTACTGATTAGAATTATTACTATTAATTTAAATTATTTGAATTAAATATTTTAATAAGTCTCCATCTAGAGACATTAAGGTTGAGCCTTTAATAAAAAATAAAAAAACTGATCTCATGCACCATTTCTTTTGTCGAACAGACAAAAGTGATGCCAACTGATCTTCTTTCTGTATAAGACAATAAATAAAAATCAAATGAACCCGCATTGCTTAATTAGAAAAGCTGACTTTACCAAAAGCACTTAATTTTTTTCTCTCAACCAAAACAAAACCCTCACAAGCCAAAACTATTCACAAGCTACTGGGTTGGGAAGGCTGTCATGAAGTGTTTGACATTGCAGAGGCTCAAAGCAGCGCTGTAATAGTCGGTTGTGTCTCATAACAGTCAGATTATCGCCCCGCAGTCTGACATCTACAAATCCTGCTAAGGAAAACACAGGAAACTATGTCAGTTTGAGGGAATTCAACATTGCTGCCAATGCCACCTCGCCACAATAAAGCGTGCCTGTATGGTGTGCGAGTATGTCAGCGTGTGCCATGTGTGCTCTGTGTTTGTGTCCAGCATGCATTGCTTACAGCCCCCGGGTTTACGAAACAGTAACTGGTGAGTTTGTGTGCCTGCATACAGGTAAGACAAGGAGAAAGACTGTGCAGAGAAAACGTGATGATGTGTGCATTGGCAAAATATGGCTGAATACAGCCAAATAAATGTGAAAAGTTCCAATAATGATCAAGTCCAAACGTCCATTACTCATCTCTTTACAGACTGAATCAACAGAAAGGCCTCTTCATTTATCTACGAAGAAGTGTGGGAGTCTCACACGCTCCCACCTCAAACTCAAACATTTTCCTCAAATAAGTTCCCAGACTCAGCAGCATCGTTCTGGCCAGGAGAAACTTTAGTCAGGTATCAAATGATGCTAAAGTACACACTTCATTCAAGCCTGATATTCTTTTTTCAACAGGAGTCAAGTGTTTTTCTTTGCAAGCTAAATATTTTCTTTGCTGGTGGGCGCTAATATTTATAGCACAGTGGACGTGCAGTGTCGGGATGATCAGCCGCTGTTCCACTCACAAAGAGAGCTGCGCAAGTTTTCCAAACATACGCACCACGTGTGACATCAGTCACTGCCATTTCTGGGGTTATTCGACTTGACCCAAAGAAAAATACAGAAAAGCTTTCCCTAAATTCATGCTGGGCACAAAATGCAAGGGCATAGCAGCGGGGAGACTGAGAGGAGGCAGCTTAGTTTTAAATATAATGCAATAAACAGAATGTATAACAAGTCTGCGTTACCTCATAAATCCCCTGAACTGAACTTTTTACTTATCTGATATAAATCTTTTTTTTTTTTTTTTAATTAGAAGGAAAGCAAAGCAGGATTGAAAGCAAACTACTCATACTATGACATGAAACATCACCGCCCACATTAGAACCACTTTTATCACTTACTAATACTTCACTTTGCACAGTCACACACGGGGTGCGTGGTAAAGGTCAGAATTCTCCCATCTGAACTAGTTCCTTCCTTCACTGTCTCATTCCTACCACAGGATGTAATTGCTCAGACATTTTTTTTTTCAATATAAATCTAAAGTAATCCCTGAGAATGCAGTTTAAACTCCAGCTCTGTCCCCAAATGGGAGCATGTAATATGATCAGTCTTAAATGAGGCATGATACAAAAGACTGATGAGTACTGAGACCACTTTCATACTCTTCATGCTCACCGAAAGAGACTATAAAGCAGCAAAAAAATATGCCTGAAATGCAGCGCTTATTAGTGGAGGCTAGAGACTCCGACATTAGGGATAAACATTATAACTTTTTATTGTATCTGGACATAACAGAAAAATATAAAATAAATCTTTAGACAAATATTTTATGAGAAGCTAAATCATTATGTTTAGTTCTTTGTGTTTTATTCTCCAAAAGCGGCTGAGAGCATCTAATTCACAAGCCTACAAGTTATAGAAATAAAAAAATAAAACTTGCCCAAGAACTTCACAGAGTTGGTACAAATGTGAGTGTCTGCTTTAATTTTAATCCCCACAACATAATCCACAAGCACATAACACATCTTGGATTCCCACAACTTACGGGAAGCGAGTTCAAAAGCGTTGCAGAGACAATGAGACGATTCATTCTGGTTCGGGATGCTGGGGATGGAGGGCTGAGGACACAACTGAGCTCCAAGAGAGCTCATAAATGCTGAGACACATTCGGCAGACATATGGTTTGTGTTTGGAAAAAAAGAAACAATAATCAAATCCGTTGATCCTCTTCTTGCTGCAAGGATGATTACTAATATAAAAGTCTGTTCGATCTAATCATAATTTAGGATGGGGTTGTATTCCTTCCACCCTCTTACAACAATTCTCGGTCTGATTCCACAGAAACTGAAAGCCCAGTCTCCTCTCAGGATGGTACCTGCATAACAGTGCCCACTCCATCAACGTAACTGTTGATTTCACTTTTACGGAGGAGCATGTGCTCAACAAAGGCACTCAGGCATGTACACTTAATTGTTGCAAAAAATAATATTTCTCTAAATGTAGGGGAATAATTAAACAATAAAACAGATTTTTTTTAAATGGTCTCGAGTTCCAAACTGACAAAAGTTTAAAATGCTTAAAAAAAAAGTACATATATATAAATATATACTTTTTTATACATGTATTATTTTTGAAACAATAATGACCATAAGCAGACATGCCACTAATTCTCAGCTGAACCAAATGACACCATGCTTTGGTAACAAACACAGGATATGAGCATTTGTTTGGCCGCTATTCCACATAGGGAACACCCCTCCACATGGCTTTAGCATATGACAGAGAGAGGACTTTGATTCTGGAGTTATTTATGAATGGGATAATGATTCAACTGAGCCCTGCTTTTAATTATCAGGCCAAATCCACAACTGCAAACAAGGCTCTCAACACAAATACACAGCACAGCTGCATCAAAGGATGCTCTGGAGGTGCGATTTAAGAGTGTCAGCATTTGAAATAATGACTTTTTAAAAATCAGTCCCAAATAGCATTAAACTTGTACTTAAAAAAAAAAAGCTGAAGTTTTGTAATGCATTTGTTTTAAGGCAATAAAAATGACAGCATTAATGATATTTAAATGTATCTTCCATGGATCAGAAGTCATGTGTGTTAATCTTTTGAAGCTCAGATCGCCTCAGCAGCATCACTTTAACATTTGCTGGCATGATGACCGACGGAGACCTACCTTGAGCCGGTGGCACAGAGAGGCACAAGCGCGCGGTTTTGGCTGCCAGATGCGCTCTTTCCTCGGACAGAGTCGGTCGCTTCGGGCTGGTGCAGCTCATGTGTGTCGGGGTGTCATGGGGGCTCCGGTTGACCTGACATCCAAAACCAGCCATCCCGGCTCGCCGCGCGCAGATGTCCGCCTTACCGCCGTACATGGAGAGGGTCAAACCGGTGAAATCTGGGAAAGTTGGAGTCTGACAGTGGCTCACCATCCCTATCAGCGCTGAGGACTCCTGCATTGATCACTCGGTTTTCCCATGCAACGCGAGATGAGCACTCACATTCCCTGCACACGTGAAAAGAAAAGAAATGACTGCAAACTGAGTGAACAATTCCGAGACAACCGGTCTTAAGCATTTACGCTGCGCGTTATGAGTGAAAGCATGTATTCATTTAATCAACACACCGGTAAGAAAACAAAAGTTGGTAACACCTACCTTATCTGATTAGCTCAAACGGAGCAGAAAAAGTCTCATTGCGCACGTCATCACGTTAAAGTAGAAAGAGAAGTGTTTGCCAGCCTTATCAATAGCATCCTCTTAGTGAGGATCAGTCCTCAGCATCCCATGCGTGTCTTTTCTCTCCTTCCCCTTTCGTGAGATTGACACCCAATAGCTTCTCTGGTCCGCAAGATTCAGGAGCGCCAATGGAGACCGTGTCCGTGTTTCTGTGGGAGGATAAAATCTGGATCAGGTCGTTTGAAGTAGAAGCAGCAATTATAATGCGCATCACACTTTTACATGAATAAGTTTCTGCTGAACAGTCCGGGCAATCGTTGCACTCTTAAATTTCATATATCGTTATGGTTTTGTTCTTTCAGCGCTTTTTTTTAATTTTCCCACCGAGGACTGGCATAATTTTAGACAAAAACTGGACACGCGTTTTTACGCGCGTAATTCCCAAATTACCTGAGTGAAAACGGGAAAAGTACAAAGAAACTGTAAGTACAGCATTTTGTTAGCAATACACACATTATTCTAATTAGTATCTATTATTAGTTATATTTATACCTCGGATCTTTGCCCATTTAATTACAAAAAAATTATACTGAATTATCAGACCGATAATCCTTTGGTAAATTTTTTTTTTTTTTTTAAAGTGTTTAAACACGCAAAAATAATTAAGAAGTAAAATAAAATTGGTTTAAAAAAAAAAATATATGTATGTATATATTCAGGTTTAAATCTAAACCTTCCTGTTATCTATGATCTCGCGAAAAACTGGTCTGTCCTACATTTCTGACCCAGTGTTCAGATTATCACCATGAACGGCATTCTTCTTTGGGGGAAATATGATTGTGCAGCGACATCTAGTGGTCACTACGTGGAAAGAAAATGCTAAACAAAGGACAACATCGAAGCAGCGACAACATATGCTTCTAATGTTTGAGATGGAAAACTTGTGTTTATACTCTGTGAGAGTTGTGGTGTTGAAGGGCTATTTTGTAGTAGTTCAGTAATCTCAGCAGGAAAAATAGGGAAACACGTGGATGGAAAAAGAGGATCTTTATGAGTCATTGGAAATATTAGATGAGTATGAATCGACAGAAACTGGGATATGGCCTTCATCTGATGGATGGAGTGTGGAAGACGACTTAAGTTTATCAGTCAAGGACAGTGAAATTGTGTCATCATAAATTACTCTTTTGCAAGTTAACATATTCTCACGCTGCAACTCTTTGATACTTTCTTCCTTTGATATTTTCTTTCTTTCTTTCTTTCTTTCACTTTCTCATTTTGATTTTGCCATATCTGAATTACTTTTATAACAAAATGATAAAAGCAGATGGACACATGAAGCTTGGGGTGGAATAACTTTGACTAGTGGATGCCTTTATAACGTTTTGAGGAATAAATCTAACTCAAATCAAACCAAATGGGTAGAAAGACAGACGGAACTTTGTTAAAACCCTTGATTTTAGCAATCTCTTTGCGTTAAAATGTAAGCAGTAAAAAGGCAAGTAGTACGCATATTATATCAGTACAAGAAATTAATGAATTAAATACTTTTTACATAAAAGCTAGAAGACCTGGGGTTGCAACAGCACAAATCATCATTTTCTTTCTTTTCTTTTTTTTTTTCTTTACGTCAGATGTCATTTGTGACACAACTCTCCCAATTTATCCACATGGACCACTGTGGCTCGTGACTCTTTCTTTGGTGGCTGGGGCAGCGGGGATAACGGGGGAATCAGCTGGCTGTCTCAAGATTTAATGGCAGATACTAGATACCTGCAACTTGGATCTCAACAATTTAAACGTCTGAGCAGAAATGAACGCACTCTGTATTCAATATTTTTAACTATAAAAAAATGTCACACTCCAGATAGCCCACCTTTAACATATGTACAGTTGCTACTTTTCTCATTTATTGTGGTAATTTTAAAATATATGACTATTTGTTTGATGAGGCTACGCTGGGCTCTTAAATAAGAAACATTTACACTGACATTATAGATTCAAAGATTTTGAAGAGGTATAGTAGGTTTTATGCAAGTGATTGAATCTTACTAAAATAATCAATAGTTGCGGTTCTTAACGAAAGAGTGAGAGAGAGAGAGAGAGAGAGAGAGAGAGAGAGAGAGACCAACCTGTAGTCAATAGGATCATTGTGTCAATTAGTCTGTGGTATTTCCTTGAACCCTGGCACAGCTTCCGGGACTTTTTTAAATCAATGGGGTTTTCTCTTGGACAAAAAAAGGGGGAAAAAAAGTAGGTCACTTCCAGGGTGTTTGGACTGTGCGTAACGAGAAGAAGAGTGATAAAATTCAGAATTCCGACAAGACTGGCTTCTTTTTTGAATTTTGTCTTGTTCTAATTCAGAATAAATAGTCCAGTTGTATACTGCTACTCGGCCTTGGCTTAGTGCAACATTGTAAAATAACTAACAAACACCTGTGATTCCTGAAAGGAGAGGAGCAAACAACTAATGCAACAAAAGCCTTCACTGTTAGTGATGAAGAATGCGTTGGATCATTTCATGAGTAATGGGCGCACACTAACTTTGAAAGTCTTTCACAGCTTATGTTTCGTGGACAAAAGATGCACTGGTGACTTCTTATTGAGCAAGCAAATACTTGCATGCACCACAATGAATAAGCAATAACATCTTTTTTCCTCACACAATGGTCATTTTTTGTTTTTTTTTCTCCTCCTTTGTAACATATCTTATTGTATACAAAAAAGTTCATTTAATCATAAAATAATAGTAATAGGTTTATGTTCTTAAAGATTTTTTAAATGAAATCTGTGGGGTTTTATGTCTATTTGCACGTGCTAAACTGCATGTGAATGTAGAGTCAATGGACAGCCTTCTTTATCAGTGTGTTTAGTTTCTTTGAGTCAGTGGCTTTGATGCTGCAGCCTCAACAGGCATCTGTAGATAAAACTTTGGCTGTGAGAGTCAAAATCAAATTCTGTAAGCCCTCATGTCTTACCAAATCTGCGAAGGGTGTGGATTCATTTGATTTGGAGACATTGCAGTGAAAAATACCAGGGAGGATGTGGGTCTGGAACTCTGTAACTTTCATGTTTCTGACAGCTGCTTTGCACATTTGCAAACAGCAGGGTTTGTCACTAAACTGTAAAGTCAGATGCTGTTATATACTGGGATACACCATGAGTATGAGTGTATGTCTGTAAATCCTGCTTTCCATTTGAAAATCGTACATTGAAGCAGGGTATTTCTTTTGATTCCATTTACTCTGCTGGATAATTGTGTTTTAAATGTACAATTTTTAGGTACACAATGAGTTATATGACATTAAAAGCTGTACAAGCAAAAATTCTAAATATGGTATGAACATTTTTACATATAATTAAATTATTAAGTTATTAAACAATTATATTAATAATAAATCATTTTTTGGCTGTTTATATTATTTTCTGATTTACAAACCATTATAAGGAGACATTTATACTTACCTATGTAAAGACCTTAGTGTCTATTATGTCATGAACATTAAAAAGAAAATTGGCTTTTATGTAGGCCTACAGACTTTAATTTTGGAAATTTCATAAATTTGTTAATATTTATGATAAAAACAGCCCACTAATGTAAATACATGACGATCACATGACCCTGTTCACCTGTAGTGTCCTAGCTTGGCCAGCCATATACCAAAAGTTTCTCTAGTGAAATGGGCCTGGTACCACTCTCATTCATAGCCTTTTCCCCCGGTACAG
>JBAMYA010041952.1:0-15026 GCA_037176975.1 Arrhamphus sclerolepis | reverse complement strand
CCCAGCTCACCTGACAGCTGGACAGATTAGTGTGTGTGTGTGTGTGTGTGTGTGTGTGTTTATTGAATGGTAGGTGGGTGGGTGGAGGATATGACTAGCTTCTGCTTACACAACAATTCACTCCAGCATGCAAATGCTTTCCACTGTGAAGGCATTCACTGTGCTAAATCCATTAGCACTTTAGCCTGCGGTCACAATTTCTCCTTTTGTTTATAGTGTAGCAAAGGAAAAAAAAAAAAACCTTGGCTAACAAGCCGTGTTCAAAGTGAGACTGTTTTTTGTTTTGAGTCTGATATCTCAACTTGGAAAAGACCTCAGAGACAGATTCTTGTGATAGAGGCACCATTAATCTGCAGCACCAAAAAGTGCTGTCTCTATTTATCATAATAGTAAAGGACTTTGTCATCTTTATCGACAACCAGAAGTATGTGCTTTGTTTTATTCAAGGAAAGGATGCACAGCCATTACAACTACAGAAACAGTAGAGGATAATCACCATCCAGTATGGTGCCAAGCAAGCTAAAGTGCCTAGAGTGTCAATCTGAAGTCATCAGGATTCAAGTGAAGATGTTCTGTACAAATGCTGCAAACAAGACTTAGAGAGACTTCCATTTACTCCTCCCTCGCTCTCTCTCTTGCATGCACACACACACACACACACAAACAGGGCTTCCTTACTCACAGACCATGCAAGTACGCGCAGATGCTGTCAGTTCAACAGCAAAGCATCTTGGTGAAAAGAGGGATGCTCACGTGGAGGACAGGAAATAGAATTATATGTCCTCTCCTTCTTCCTGTCCTTTCTTTCCATCTTTTTATCCTGCTCTCCAATGCAGTGATCGATGAAGGGCTAATGTTAGCGTTGGGCTTTGCTATAATATTACTTACTTTTTACAGTTATTACTTTTTTCTCTCCTTTCCTTGCTCAATTACGTCCAACACTAGTCTGTGCTAGTGTTTGATGTCAGATATGCCTGTAACTAATTTTGCCACAAAATGTAAGCCAAAAAGTGCAGTGGTGCATAACTTCCCGTGTGATTAAAAATCACTGAACAAGACTCGCATCACCTTTCTGCAGTGAAAGAAAGCAGGCAGTCTTCAAGGGGATTATCAGGGAAAGGTGGGACCAAGGTATATAATAATGAAAGACAGTAATCTGCCCTTTAATCTCCTGGGAAGCAATAAACATCACAGCCAAAGTCATTACCACACTGCGGACTTGTAGGGGAAAGGAAACAGGGCGGGAGTTTAGAGCATAGGGAGTTGTTGAATTTTTGCCAGTGCTCTCTTGATACCAGAAAACTGCAGGTGAGAGGGAGATCTTTACATAATGTGTGATGTAGTTGTTATTTAATTGCTCTTTTCCAACCGAAGCACATTATTTTTTTAACTGACACAACCACGCTGTCTTCGGCTCGACTCAGCTTCAGTGCATTGTCTTATCTGCGTGGGTTTCTACTTGGCTATATTCAGCGTCTCCTGAGGGGAAGTCAGTCTACACCTTTACCTGGATCAGGTTCAACAGGCCATCCATCACACAAGCTCTGCTACAGAACTACAGCCCGCTGCGCAGAGAGCTGAGCCAGCACTTTCTGAGAGAAGGGATTGTGAGAATCTCTCCTTTATATGTGTGTTGACAAAAAAAAATGCATAGTAAGACTAAAAAGAGGTTGCTGAGGTTATCATACAGGATATACCCTTTTCATGCAGAGGAATCCGTTTAAAGAGGACAGCCTCTGCCACGTGACAAGGTGTCCTCCATCATGTTGTTGCCCTTCAGTGTACTGCATGTTTAACCTTTAATGCCAGGCCTCATGCTTCATGTCTCCACTTTTTTGACTAACTTCCCTTTTAACCTTTTTGAAAGCCTTTGACATGGGTGATGATTTAGACTCTGTAATGGCAGGTAGCAGTTGCTTGACAAAAAGTAGAAACTACATCTGCTGTCATGGACACAACCAATGTTTCCCTCATTTCCACAGGTTTGTGTTGGGTTTGCACTGGTGCAGTTTCATCATTCAACATGCCTGTATTACTTTGTGCAGACATAATTTTCTTACTGATGTTTATTTAGCACTGACTAAATAAATCCGTTAAGAAATATTAGGGACTTCAAGTTGAAGATGAAGAGTGTAATGATTTCAACTTTGTGGGATCACTGTGAATGCACATCTTGACAGAGGAGACTAAAGGAAGACTTATATCAACATGATGAAGAAACATCAGGTGACTTTGTTGTCCTTGGTATTTGCTATTATGCAGATAATTTCTGCATTTTATAGGACTACGACTGTCTACATGCACAAGAGGAATGTCACTACAAGAGCAATCTGAAACTAAGGTCATTTACTTGTCCAGTGAGTATGGAAAGTCATGTGACATGCATTTACGGTTGAGGTCCCAGAGTTAAAACGCAAATGTTCTCTGTCTAACAAGCTGACAAGACCTTCACATGGGTGGCATAAAACTGCCCATTAAAGTCTCATATAGAGAGATATTAAACACAAGAAGATCTAATGCTCGGAGTCTTTCTTTCAAATCAGTCACAATCGTTCGATATTTGTTGCATAACTATGTTTATTCTTGTTACCTACTGTGTGCTCATGTTATGTCAATATGAAGAAGGAGTCCTGTTTAGTGATGACTTCATCAAGTGTGTATGTCTATCTGACAAAACACTGTGCTCAAAATTTTGAGTCCTGTCAAACATCAGAATAAAAATAATGATTCTTGACTAAGAGAAAATACAAGAAAAAAAAAAGAGAGAAGGGGGGTTGGGGAAGGAACATTCAAGAGAAGAAGAGACCTCATTAAGGTTACAACAATGTGAGTGTGAGCACGCTCATGTGCCAGTGATCATGATCCAGTCGTTTTTGTGTGCATCAGCGTGCACGTCACGTGTCAGTCAAAGCAGTTCTCAGAAGCCCCAGGGTGGGTTAAGTAAGGAAACCAAGGAGATTAAGGTGGAGAATTCTCAGAAGAAACATCCAAATTAGGAAAGGTGTCGACAAAGCCACCCTGCAAGGGGACAGAGAGGATCAGAGGCAAAGGAAGGAAGCATGTGCAGCTGTGTTGGAGTAGCTGGAAGACGGGGTGGGGGGGGGGTTTAACTAAGAAAAGGATGGCAGCTGTACTGCTGGAGGGAAAGGTAAATTACCAAAGTAGGTGGATTAGGAGTCGCTTTCATATTACTAAGAGTAGTATTTGAAGCGGGATATATTTAAGTAGATCTGATGTGGGGGTACCATCTTTGGGGTGAGGTCATGTTAAGGGAGGGGATGAGGAACTGGTGATGGGGGGATGGGGGATGGTCCTTGGAGGCGGTCCTGTGGTAATGAGCTATTAGTCTCAGAGGAAGACAAACTCTATTAGAAGAACACTGAGCAGCTATTTTGAGCTTTAATCTAGCTGCTTCACCTTCTCCTCAGCAGCTCAGCACAGTTACAGGCTCCCCCTCTGACCGACCATTAGATGTTACGGGAGATGGACACATTAGGATCATGTCAAGAAGTGTGTCAGATCTGCAAAACAAATCTGGAACTGAGGGCAACACTTCAGTGGAGGAGAATGATCATTATAACACCTTTGAGTCACACGTGATTTCTGTATTTTCTTCACAGCCATTTTTTTTCACTTCTGTTCTTTCCATTTGCTCTCGTCTGTCTCTGTCTCATTGTGGGTGTGGGGATCCTGTTTTATACATCCACTGAACAACCTCACAGGCATTGTGCCCTGTTTTCTCTACAAGTTCAGTGTCAGTCCTGGAGGGAGATTTGCCATCAGACAGGAGGTCAGCAGGTCGGGTTCAGAAAGCCAAATGTCTGCTGGGGGACATATTTTAATCACGTAAAGCTGTCCTCTGTATTTCCTTTGTCTTTCCATTCAGTACAAAACTGTAAACATATCTTCTATTTTGTGTAACTGTAGTGGGATACAGGTGTTGCTTCAGATGCCAGACATCTCTTTAAATACTGGAAAAGCTCCCGTTCATGTTGTGGCATATCTCAAGAGCCAAAACAAAAAGTTTACAAAAATACAAAGGTGCAGTGCAGAAGTAAACACGGTGAACTTCAGCAGCAAGACAGATGCAGCAAATTGCAAACCTCGTATGAGTGGCATACCTGCTTTGTAAATTCAACAGGTGCGGACCAATTAAAACAGTGAAGACGAAGACAGCGGGGTTCAGAGTGGATTATTATTCCCCCTGTGTTTGTTGCACCAAGCCTTCATATTCAGTTTATTCCACTTATCAACTTCCTTTAATGTCAAGTTCAGCATTAACGTAAAATACATCTTGAAGGTGCATTCAAATGAAGAAGCAGATCAAATTGAACTCACTGGTTGAGTCTGTATGACACTGGTCCTCAGACAGGGATTCACGAGGAACTGCTCTCTGTTGAGGGACACATTTCTGAAACTTGTCTCATACCGAGTTGGAAGAATATATCATTGACTATTTCAGCTTTTCTCCCTTTATTTATTTTTTCTTATGAACCTTTGTTAATGGCACTTAAAGCACAGCCTGATTGTTGTTGTTTTTTTTTTTGTTTTTTTTTTAACCATAGCTTAGTTCTTGTTGTTGATGAAGAGAAACGTTGTGGAATTTCACCAATGGACTTGGTTCCTCGCTCTTGTTTTTCCAGTGACCTGGTGACACACTGAGCTGTCAGGATCGATTGAGGCTCCTCTAAGCTGGCAGCAGAGACCAAGCATGGCATTCTGGCTTCGGCGTGCCGTGTCTGGTCTCCCATTGCCTGGTCGAAAGCCCAAGGCTAAATTAACGCTCGATTAACCAAGTGGAATTGCAGCAGTCACTTCTCAGACACACTGTATCTACTTAACATTTGCACAGGCTCATGAATGAAAAAAAACATCAATTTTACACCATTAGCTGGGCTGCCAGACTGAACCCTCACACCTACTGTGTGCAGAAAATGGACAAACTCTGTGTCCAAGGTGTCACTTAATCTACTTTCTTCTGCCTTGTCTCTATTTTCCTCCTTCTTCCCACGCTAAGTGCTCCACCGCAGTATCTGACCCACCCAGGAAGAGGTGAAGCTGGATAATAAAATCGCTGTCTCTGCCAAAAAAGACAAGAGGAGATACAGGAGGAAGAGCAGAGAGGAGAGCAAAAGACAAATAAGGGGACAAATAAGATAAATAAGACAAGACAAATAGGGTAAAGTGGAGAAGAAATACAGTAAAAGGAAACAAGAGTAAAGGGACATTCAGGCACACACAGGAGGCAGAACAAAAATGACAAAGGGGATTTGAAGAGGTGCAAGATAAGACAGGCTAAAAGAAAGAAAAGGTGGTTCAGAGCTGACATCTTTTGAGGAAGGTTGCAGGAACATCATCATGCAGTTAATTCTTCTCCGCCACCCCTTGATCCAAGTGATCGTCCCATCTCCAGTGACAGGCTGTTGGTGCAGAGGCCAACAACTTTTCCTTCCTTTCCACATGTGCTGCTGTAGCCATGACTTATTTTTAAAAATATTTTTCCATTGTTGCTATAGTATGTTTTACATCACTGTGAGACATATTAGACAATAAAGACCTGTGGACAGTGAGTGAATGAGAGCACAACCATTGGTTAAACATTTGTCTGTTATTTTAATAGATACTAAATGATAAAACATTACTTAATATAAGTTACTGCAGTTTTAAATAGTCAATACTGCTAGTTATACAGAGGGAATTTCTGAGTGTGCGCGTGTGTGTGTGCATGTGCGTGTGTGTGTGTGTGTGTGTGCGTGTGTGTGTGTGTTACATGATACGGGTGTGTGCATTGATGTACAGAAGTGTGCCATGTTTAAATCAGTATGAAACACCTTGTATCCAACACCTCTCTGGCCCTCTTTTGACCTTTAACATCCTGCAGTCTGGAATTGCTGGAAAAGGTGCTTATTTACCACTTTTCAGAGCTGATATGTTTTTTTGTTTTTTTTTTTACATTATTTTTATTTAAATCAGTATTGAACCTCAGAACAACAATGAAAAAAAAGAATGAGAACTTTTACTAGTTCTGTCTTAGAATGTCACAAATGAATGTAGAATTTAAACACTGTTATCTCTTTGTGTTTTAACTAGTTTTCCATCTCTGGGATGGAAATTTAGTGTGACACAAATTATTTTCTCCATTTCAGCACAGCTACCGCCTACATGGCCAGTATCTCACACACAGTGTATCTACTGACTGAAATGTCAAGATTATCAGGGCTTGGGTACATTTTCTTTTGTACCCTGTGCTGGCAGGGTGGGGTTCTGTTCAGCTACAGGAGGAGATGTGACGCAGCAGCTCAGGAAACAGCACCAATGAGGGACAGGTTGGCACACCTGTGCTGCATGTGTCAATCAATGTCTCTCTATTTAAGCAGCAGCATGCTAGTTCCAGGAAGAATGAAAGCTACAACACTAGGAGCAATCCTAAAGAAACAATTATCAGAAACCATATATT
The DNA here is from genome assembly GCA_037176975.1 of Arrhamphus sclerolepis. Classification (NCBI taxonomy): domain Eukaryota; kingdom Metazoa; phylum Chordata; class Actinopteri; order Beloniformes; family Hemiramphidae; genus Arrhamphus; species Arrhamphus sclerolepis. The sequence continues at coordinate 8,569 of JBAMYA010041952.1, read as the reverse complement.
GCTCTTGGTTTTTACTGCTGGCTCAACCTGAGTGGCTAGTAATTGACAAACCCCCAGTGTAGAAGAAAATTGCTGTTGTTTTTTTTTTCTCGCTAGGGTTTTATTCTCTTGATTGTGGCTGATTTGATTGTTGATGGCCCTTCCAAATATTTCTACATCTTCTTCTCAAGCTTGGGGGCTGCTTTGTGTGTTAACTTCCATCTGGACGTAAAGATAAGCTGTTAAATGGCTTTTGTTTTGGATAACATCTCCAGAGTTTCAACAACACTGGTCATGGCTTTAGCATTAGCAATTAGGAGAGTAAAGAGCCAGGTTTAAAAATGCTCCAGTCTTCCTTCAATCCTCTCCTCTGGTTGTGTTTTCATCTGTGGTACATCAGTCTCCCCTCTTCTCAGATTCCTTTTTCAAGTCACTCAAGGAAGGCAATCAGAGGGAATCCTGCTGTGAGCCATGCTCTCCTCTGATCCACACAACATCATCTACAAAAAGGTTTTTAGATGTAGAGTGCGAGTGCACACTCTCAAAGTACCATCATCTCCACTGAAAGTCTGGCCCACTGCAGCGTTGTCATAAAATGGGCATGTAGGGGGTGTGAAGAAGAGTATTAAAATTTGAACTGGTTAAAAAAAAAGGGAATAATCTACAAAGGAAGGAATGTTCATCTTTTTCCCTGGAAGGCAGTTTTGTGCTTGGTGTGTGCAATGATGGGGTGTATTATTGACTTATTGCATTAGAAGAACTCTGTGCTTCATGCTCACGCACTAACATCGCCCTCAGAGAAATAAAGGGATCAGATCAGACCGAACACACAAACCCAAGCCCACACCCACCCACTCACACTCACAGACACATAGCTGATAGTTGTGTGAACGCAAAATGCTTTGGCTCTCGCATTGTAGTTGTGCTCTAGGGGGTTAGTTTTCTTTGCACTGCACACACATCTCTTGGTGTCAATATGTCTGTCTGCACTCTATCCTGTCTCTCCCATTGGAAAGCTTACAGAAGCGCCAAAGCTGTGAGATCAGGCAGGCAGAGTTTCGAGGGTCGTGTGACGGATTAGAAGTTGCTCTTCAGCGGTGGTGTGAGCAGAGCGGCTGAGCAGTTGTCAGCGCAACTAATGTGAAGGAAGGAGGGAGGACAGAGTAAGAGAAAGTATAAGGTTGGGGTGGCGTGTGAAGGCAGGTGGAAGCGGGGGATGAGAACACATAAAGAGAACGAAAGTTGTCTGGCAAGAGAGGGGAGAGAAAATAGTTTTCTATGAGCCTCTGGTTTCTGCTCTAAGCCCCTGACAACACTTCATTGCCCACAGTGTGTACTTGCAGTGAGTGTATGCGTGCTGCCTGATCTCCAGAGTAATCTAGAGCCACACATGACAGAGTGTGTCCAATTTATAGGAAATAGAGCCTAGCTAAAATGTTACTGTGGTTTATGAGAGTGGTCCATTTTTTTTCTTTCACCCAGAGTGTGTGTGTGTGTGTGTGTGTGTATGTGTGTGTCTCTGACAGAGAGAGAGAGAGAGAGAGAGAATTAGCTTCTCTGAGATCTCTCTCACCACCCCCAGAGAGCAGTGGTTGTATGTAGGACTGAGCTCCGACAGGCAGTCCCGCAAAGAGACACACAAACAGCACACACACAACTAGATGACATCAACGTACATTCCTTAAAGGGGACATATAAAGAAAATTAATTTTCTGGGCTTGGTGTCATTTATTTGGATGTTTAAAGTGGCTAAAAACTCAAAAAAATGGAATATAACAACTTTATCACTTTGCTCGGGATGGCTGAGGTGCGAAAATTTGTCATTCAGCTGTTCAGGTGTGTGTGGCACTGTGACATCACAAACCCAGATCACAAAGAACATTTTGCCAGCCCATTGTTATCGCCACTCAACTTCACCATGCTGCTTTTACCAGACCTCATAAGTGGGGAGCACAAAGCTTGAACATTAGTTTCAAAAGGAGGCTCACTCTGTGGAGTAGGAAGGGTGGAGTCTAGTCAAGTGGCTGATTACACCACCATGAAATCAGCTGAATTGTAAAGACATGGATGAAGTGTCAGCTTCTGTGTTGTATGTGCGAAGCTCTGTAGTATGTTGACCAAAGCAAGTGTCAGACATTTCATTAAGACCACAACAAATGATATCTCTGCTCAGTGATGCAGCAGTGCAGCCAAGTCTCTGTGAATATGTTTGATGTGAAGTATGAGCAGTAAACTGGTTTCAGCTGTAACCATGAAGAAACTGTGAAGCAGCTGTTTGGGATAGCTCAGCTCACCAAAGCTGATATTAGTGGGATAGCATAAAAAAACAGTTCATTAGGTGCAAACATCATTTCCTGTGAATCCTTTATGTAAAAAAAAAAAAAAAAATCAAGAATGGATGTCTGCCACGAAGAGAGAAAACATTCATATTGTGAGATAATAAAGTATGAATATATTGAATACACTATATATTGCTGTAAATGACCAATTAAAAAAAAACATAATTGAATGGAATGAGCGAGTCAAGTGTTTAAAAATCTCTTTATGTACAATCAGCATTCAGCACTTGAAGTCAGACTCCACGACAGCACTTGTGCGTGTGTGCATGTATAAAAGAATAGAGTTTTGTGTCAACGTGAAGCATTCCCATTTTGGAGGTACAAAGATTCTTACAATATTTAACTGGAGAGCTTTTATTCATTAGAGAATTCCTGTTCAATTACAGCACAAGAATTCACATTTCTGTATCAACAAGGAAAGGCTTAGAAAACTACTTCTCTTCATTCTAAAAGGAAAATTTCAGTATTTTTGAAACCAAGGCTCTATTTTCACATCTTTTATGTTTTAAATAATAAAAATGGTGAACAAAGTTTGGAATCTAATCCATATAGAGAGAGATGACTCAAACCAGCAACCACAAAAAGCCTGTAATGTGGTCCAAGGGAAAGTGAAAGCTCTTGTGGCTCTGATTATTATCATAAATAACATCTTGCATAGGCTTCCTGCAGAGTAGCATGAGAGATAGCTGCTTTAATGCACGGGCTTACCTGGGCTGAAGCCCAGGGGCCTCCCAAGTCCAGGGGCCTGCCATGTTCAGGTTCATGATGAGCTGAAAAGGTCATATCCTTTTGTAATTTTTCAGGTTCTCTGTCAATCACTCTAATCGCACGTACCATTGCTGCTGATTGATCCAAATTAGGAGACTCACGTGGCCCCATAGCCTATGGCCTGTGGGTTTACCTATCAGAATGTCTATAGTTAGTTTTGGGGTGTGTCCCTCCCTCTATGATTGAGTGACATTGAGTGGAAAATGTTGGGAAGGACGTTTGAGAGTGGTGCCCAGAAAAAAAAAAACGTATTAAGATGGAGTTGCGCAAAAAAGACCTACTAAAAGAGCATCCCAAAGCTCACCGGGGTTTTTAAACCAGCTGCTACTGAAGATGGACCCAGCACCGGAGGGAGATCGCTGTCCCACACACCGGAGGGGGCGGAGGAGGCGCAAGGACGCGTAGGTGGATGTAGCTGGAGAGGAGCATGGGGCCACCCGCAACAATTTTGGGGAGGAGGAGGGGGGAGCACACGAGCCCCAGAGAGAGGACCAGGCCGCTCCGCTCTGGAGAACGGTCCTTCTCCAAACTGGGCTTGGTGAAAAACTGCGATCACGCATGCAGCATGAGCGGGTCAGTCATCTCACACTGATGTCTACTGAGCATGACATTCTTTGTGATTTGGATTTTAAGGACATAATTAGGGCCTTTTCTTCAAAGAAGACCAGACGACAGCACTTCTAAAAAGGTAAGAAAGTACTATAGCTCGTGCAGGTTTTAGATTGTTGTGGTTGTGCTTTGTTTTAAGACAAATAGACAACTATACTGCAAACCTATAAATGTTGCTCAGTTTCATCTTTTTGGGTCTGTAATTAGGCCATGTTGCTGTCCATGGTGCTGAATGGAATGTGTTGGTCTCTGCAGGTGCATGTGATTGGTTCACGGGCGCTGAGGCCAGAGGCTCCCACTTTGACCATTTGCTGTTCTTTGCTTATGCTGTTATCAGTTATTAGCAATGTTTGTGCAGACAGGTGATAGTTGGTGAGGTTTTTCATAATATTGTTTGAAATCATATGTTCACACATTTTGGTTTTATTATCATCATAAGTGTGATGTAGTTGTGATGTAGATTGCCTAGATATTACACTTTTTTAAAATGAGACTATAAATCAAGGGGATGAGGGGCCTACAAAATCTCTCAGCCCCAGGGCCTAACATTAGCTTAAAGCGGCCCATACAGACCCTGCACCTATGTGCTGTGGTGAGCCAGAAAGCAAGGTTCTCTGTTAATTGGCAGATTTTCGTTCTGACTCTCACCTGTGGTCACAAACCGTGGAGAGAAAGAGTGAGATTACACACAAGTGGTTAAAATCAGTTTCCTTCGTAGGTGACTGGACTCCCCCTAAGACATAGGGTGAGTAGTTTTACCGTCTGTCAGGGACTTGGAATAGAGTTGTTGCTTTACCACCTCCAGTTGATGTGGTTTATCTTGAGTCTTGAGTGGTTGGTTCCTTTGCTGCTCACAGTCATATTTATTTACATTAATCACAGCTGGTCTGATTAAATGAGACAACACTACAATTACAACAGTATGTTTCACGTTGTGGCAGTTTTTTTTTTCTTTGGATTACTAACTCAATTGAGTAATCTTTTTGGAACAACTCTCATTGTACCCTAGGATTTGAGTGATGTAGCCCTTTTTAAAGTGTCACATCTGCAGACTCAAATCAGCAGGTGAAGTGAAAGTCTGGTCTGTTTTTTTTTTTTTATTGCATCACTGTTGTTTTTCTGTCATCCTTATGAATTTCTCCTACCATCTTTCCTTGACATCATGACATATTTTTTGTGCTTGAGAAATGAATAAAGGAATTAACTTTCTGACAATTCAATCATACTCAGAACTGGTGTAACTGAGGGTAAATAACAGACAATGTACAAAACCGGAAATCCAAAGGCATCACCCATATTCCAAAAACAAAAACTTTGAAAAAGAAAGAAAGAAAAGAAGTAAAACTAGACTGAAACAAAACACATAGACCACAACATTTCTGAGTCAGTTCTTGCTCTTTTCCAGCTATAGTGTGACAAAACAGATTATGGTTTGTCTTAAAATACAGCCCTACACATCCCAGCATATTGCTAAGTGTCAGCGTAAATGAGACTGAGATCCTTTCCCTTAAAAGCTTTCAGACTGCACATATCTGTGGTTTGAAGAAACAAAAACTTACCCTATTTAATTCTGATGACTGGGCTTGTACACTGCAGCCATTTCACAGTTGCCAGTTAAAGTGTTCTCACTCAATACTGGACTGATCCAAAACACTTGTGTGCCTATAAATCCTTTAGACCGTAAAAGACAGGAAATTAGGCCCCAGTTTCAATAAAACCAGAATCCTCCTGCAAGACTTTTATTGCTTATGATTCATGACGTACAAAACTAAAGAAAAATCTCAAAGAAATTACAGAGAAAACACCGAAAATACTGTCTATCAGCAGGTACAGTGTGTTAAAATCTGTTTCCAAAGTCCCATTCTGGACACACGGACACACACACACACACACACACTCTCACACACACACTGTATACAGTGAAGACTGAAGGTATGGTTCTGCACTCTGCAGCTTTAGCAGCAAGCCATCACGGCACCTGTAGTTTTTAAACAGCAGACTAATATTTCCTCCTCTGTGCATTAATACAGGAATGTTACACACACAAAACACACACATGCAATCTCACACAAAATGGTATGCTTCAAGAGATGACAAGAAAAGAATAGTAGTTACAAAGCAGCCTCTCTCTACCTCTCACTCATCTCTTCTCATATCAGCCATATTCAAAACACCGCCTAGATGACTTTTTTTTCTTTTTTTGGAAACCCTGACCTTAAAAAAAAGCCTGTCACTTTCGTCAAGTGCAAATACAACAATTTCCTCACACAAATCTTTTCACAAGTTCTCATCAGAACTTCTACAGAGCATCCTGTCGACTAAAAGACATGCCCCTCACAGCTGATTGCATCCTCCTTCACTGCCCACACATGTGCACACACACAAGCCCTCATCATCTGACATCAGTGATATTTTTACTCTGCGGCCTGTTCTGTCAGACGACGTGATAACACCAGTGCAGCACCCTGCAATCACACACACGCACACACACACTCCTTTTAAGTCTTTTTGGTGCATTGGCGGACTTGCTGTCCTCTGACCCATTGCTGATAAATAACTATCATCTTATGTCTGCTAAACAGCTCTATATTTGTTGCTGGAGGAAAACTGACATTCAGCCCAGTGAAATGGCAACACTCTGCAAACAGGAAGTACTGCATGTACGGATAAGTTCAGGCATGCAGCTGAGGGGTCATGCTCTTGTGGGCCAAATCTGTCTTTTATGAATATGATATAACACAGGAAGGATGGACACCAGCAATCTGCAGCCCCTTAAGCTTCCCTTTGAATAAATGATCCGATAATGACAGCCTAAAGATTTAGCAGGTGATTTATAAGTCTGGGCATGTGGGTGTGTGTTTCAATGTTTGCTGTTGTTGTGTGAAAGCTGATGATGGTGTCAGATTGAGGATGGAGGGGGGGATAAGAGGACGTAGTGATGCATGGCAAGAGAGACCAAAGCGGGAGTGTTAATGTTCTCAGCCCTGCGGCTTTGACTTTAGCTGTGCCCTTGAGATTCATTGTGCACGTGTGTGTGTTTGTGTGCGTCCATTTGTGGTTGTGCTTTAAAGGGAGAAAGTGAGCTGATTGCTCTATGCGAGTGCGTCTGTCTGTGAAGGTGTGCAAGCTTTGCTGTGACAGGCTTTGATGACAAGTTAACCTTCCTTTGTAAATAAAACTCCTCATGTACGTCCACGTGAAAGTGCTGTATACTGCCTTCATCATAAACTAAGCCCGAAAAATCAATAAATATACTTGCATCTATGCACAGAAACACAGAGTGACACATACACACACAAACAGGAAAGCCCTCTTGGGAGTTGTGTCTTCATCATGCACATTTGGATTCATTCAGCTAAGAACATGAATGTGAGGCTGGGTATCCATCAATCAAGCTGTTTTTCATATCAGTAGGGGAAATTGTGGTTGAAACTGGTCGATACCGCCGCTTTTCTGTGTGATTTTTAAACTTCTGGTTTTGATAGCAACTATGTGAATTCAAGTGATTCAGAAGGTGCAAATGTAGTGTGTGGGTAAGGACAAAATGGCGAAGAATATCAACATGCTGGGCCTCAGGAAATTCAACGCTATGTTCCCGCCAATTCGGCAAGCAACAGATTAGCATTGACTGTAAGATGACTGGTCATGCTGTTTACTTCTTCTGGAATAACTGGAGGAAGCCATAGCTTTGAGGGACGTGTGTCTGTAAAGCCCAGGAAGAATGTGAATCCACGGTAGTTGGGTTGTCCCTGTCCCACTCCACATCTACGTCATATCCAGCCTCCTAGTCATCTGGTGATAGAAAGGGTGAAACAGCAGGATGGAGGAGGAGGGGCTTTGGATCATTGTCCATTCATATTTCACTCATCCATGCAGCTCACAGAGATGCTCTGTGATAGCTCTGCCCTCAATTAAAGACACTCAGTCACTCATACGTGAACACACTACTACAAATGTTCCAGAGGCCCAGTTGCACATTAACAGTTGGGTCATAAACTTCAGCTTGGTTTGTTCACTGCAATGTGATTTTCAACTTGAGACGCGTCCAGTCTCATTACGTAGAGCCATCACTAAGTAGATGATTGACTCAGTCCCCCTCATCAACGCTGTTTTTCATGTGACGCTGCCCCACTACAAATAAAGCTTGTTGGAGACGATAGTGAGGCGCATAATTAAACCATACAGACACAGAAACCTGAAGACGATCACACACACAAAACACACGAGTTACAGTAGTCATTATAGGAAGACCTCTGCCTGTCTATACAGGGGAATGACCTTTAAGAGGAACTTAACACCAGAATGAAAAGCAGCTCCATAAGCTACTAGGAAGCAAGTTTCCAGACAATGCTGTTCATTGAAAAGTTATCGTATTAATTAAATAATAATGTATGGAAATCCTTTGGAAACGGGCTAGTTAATGTAGTTGTGGTTTATTCAACTGTGGTTTAAAGGAAAAGGACCCTCGTAACTGTTCAGTTGTTCAGACTACACAATATTTCCATCTGATGACAACTGTTATTACATTAGGTACCTACAGAGTCATAAATTGTTGCTGTGAATCTTCTAAGTGGTTGGAGAGACTTCATGTAGCAAATCATTGCTTACAGCATCATGGGGACGCTGGGGACAGGGACCATCTAGCTGAAGTAATAACTTTGAAATTAGTCCATCTGTTGGTCAAAACCAAGGGCCAACATCTAGTTTTGAAAAACAAATCCTGTGTAAAGGTCTAAAATGACCATTACAGGGACGCTCCAACAGTGGGTTAATTTCCACTGATACCCATGTTAAGGGGTGTGTGTGTGTGTGTGTGTGTGTGTGTGTGTGTGCCTCGACATTTCTGAGCAGCGCATCAGGAAGGCAGAAGCTAA